>JAGFPH010013073.1:986-16557 GCA_018207615.1 Philaenus spumarius
AAACGCCTCGTTGGGGAATCCCCATTCTCTTACATAGGAAGTCGAGTAGAGGGGGAATACCTTCGAGTTCGAGTCTCTCTCGTTTCGACAGCAAAATGCCTCGTTGAGGAATCCCTTTGAGTTCGAGTCTCTCTCGTTTCGACAGCAAAACGCCTCGTTGAGGAATAGGAAGTCCATTCACTTACATAGGAAGTCGAGTGGAAGGGGAATCCAATCGAGTTCGACTTTATGTCTCACCATAAGAGTCACGGCCTATGGAAATTCGCTAATAATTTTACAAAATAATTTGTAACAAACAGCAGTAAACATATCATCAAAAAAATTCGCGTTAGAAGGAAATAATAAACAAAAATATCAATTTAAAAAAGAAATAGTCTATACCTTAGTTCGGTTCAAGTATTCAACATCATAAAAAATAAGGCAGTCGTGGGAATGCCGACAGAAGTGAAAACTGTCATGGTTCTTTGGTTTAAAGGGTCGCTCCCTGTCCGCCATATTGAATCTGATTACCATAAGAGCAATGCTACAGAATAAGTAATTTGCTTCCGTTAATTCGTGGAATAAATTTAAAAATTTGGTTTCATTTTGAAGTACTGTCATATGCGGATGTTGATTGCTAAAAACATTTTCAAAAACTGTTTTATTGTTTTCATAAAAGTATGATATTAATAGTAAATAAACGGTACCAGGAACTGGCACATACTTTCTCACAAATACATTTAAATTACTAAACAGATTCACTGTGACTTGTAGGGTGGGGTAGGAGAGTTTTTTTATTAAAGTAGGCGATTAACTAATAAATATTATTATTATTAGCTAGAGAGAAAACTATTCGATCGATTTCGAACAAATTTGCACCAAACACGTCAATTAGGTCTTCATAGATGCACGTAATAAGGTTTTGAAAAATTTTGAAAAAAAACCCCTTTATGCCCAAAAACCCCCTAAAAATCTGTTATTATTATTATTATTAGCTAAACGAGAATTTTTAGAAAGATGCGGGTTTTTGTATATGGTAGGGCACATTAAAGGCTACAAATAAGCCAAATTTGATCAAAATCGTTAGAGCCGTTTTTTTATAAAAAAATAATAACTGATTTTTGGGGGGTTTTTTGGCCAAAAAGGGGGTTGTTTTTCAAAAATTTTCAAAACCTTTTTTCGTGCATCTATACAGCCCTACTGGACATGTCTGGTGCAAATTTGGTTGAAATCAATAGAATAGTTTTCTCTCTAGCATTGTATACTTTTATTAAAGTAGGCGATTAACTAATAAATATTATTATTATTAGCTAGAGAGAAAACTATTCGATCGCTTTCTAACAAATTTGCACCAAACACGTCAATTAGGTGTTTATAGATGCACGTTAAAAGGTTTTGAATTTTTTTTAAAAACAACCCCTTTATGGCCAAAAAACCCCCAAAAATCAATTATTATTATTATTAGCTAAACGAGAATTTTTAGAAAGATGCGGGTTTTTGTATATGTTAGGGCACATTAAAAGGTACAAATAAGCCAAATTTTATCAAAATCGTTAGAGCCGTTTTTTTTATATAAAAAAATTACTGATTTTTTGGGGGTTTTTTGGCCAAAAAGGGGTTGTTTTTCAAAATTGTTCAAAACAATTTTTCATGCATCTATACAGGCGTACTGGGCATGTCTTGTGCAAATTTGGTTGAAATCGATCGAATAGTTTTCTCTCTAGCTTTGTATACATACAGACATACATACATACAGACATACATACAGACATACATACATACAGACATACATACAGACATACAGACAGACATTTTGTAAAAACCACTTTTTTGGACTCAGTGGGTCCCAAAACGGATATTTCCACAAAAATCTCAACATCGTTTTTTTTTTGCGATCACTATACTTTCTCTATACTATAGTATAGTGAGAAAGTAAAATATTAAACTTTATAAATTGTTTACTCGGTTGCAAATAGATATATTGCAAAAAACCTTAGCAATCATTACCCACAATCTATTACTTTAAGAAAAAAATACAACTTTCGTTTTTTTTTACAAAAATATGCTTAAAAGTGAAGGTATGTTCAGGTTATTTAACATTGAAATTGGTACCCAACTTCGCCGTTTTGAATTTAGGGAGTCAAGCCTTAATCCGGAATGTGATAATTTTAGTGGTACCACCAAGTACATTAATTAACCGAGCGAAGCGAGTTTTCTTATTAAGTGTAGATAAGAAAAATTGTTTAACCTCTCATTTTAAAGAATTTGGATAAATTCAAATTAAACTAATACAAAATTAATCAATTAATTTATTATATGTTTATGTGGTTACACGTAACACATGCGAACAAATTTTACCTCTTTATAATATTAGTATAGACAACAATACATTCTCATCACACTGTATCGAAAATATACTTTTTCAATATCAGCTTTCTCGGTCTAGATCGGAAAAATCAGCTGGAGATTTTTGCCGATCTCTAAATTAGTTATAAATTATAGCACCAGTAGCGCTATCAATAATAATTATGATTTGAAATGTCATCTTATTAATTTATTAGATATAATTACGATTTTAACAAAGGAACAATCGAGAGTAACAATAATAACTACATATTGATACTATTTACAAGTATTAAATAAATAAACTTTTAACTTATTATTTAAAAAGGTACATCAGTACGTTTATTCGTGTACCAGTATCGGTAATAGTGTATCGTGTCTATTAATATTACTCAATGATTTGATATGAGCCGTTCCAATTAATTTAGTGAACTTAAACAATGCATTGTTGCCATGTAATTAATGTTTGAGGCTATTTTCGGTTGAAAGCGATAACATAAGGACAGGATAAAACAGCGAAGACAAGATAAACTTTTCCTTAAAAATCATTGCCTATACATTCTTAGAATTAAGGAAGTTATTTATTTGGATCGCTATTGATATTAAAATCAGCTGATCTCAATAATTTAGTTAGTGCTGTAAACGTAACTATGTTGTCATTGTACTTCAGGAATATTACTGAGAAACGATAGGTTATTTTGAAAAAAAAGTGGTTTTTCGATCTTCGCTCATTTTCTGTCGTTAAACATGAGCTCGTATCGAAAAGCGTCGGTTCTAGTGATAAAATACACTATTACAATAGTTAAAATGAATTTCGTAACAATTTGTATTCATCATCGTTCGCGTAGCCAACGGGTATATTCTGAATATTTATTTTCATAGCCTTCAAGATTATGCAAAGTCTATTTATACTAAGTTAAAGTATGTAAGCTTTTAACAGGGTGTGTATACAGCACGTGTGTTTACACCATAGTTGCATTACTTCCAAATAGAGGGTCTTGTTTCATCGGAACGCCCCTGACCTTTGCTCCTCCGAAGACGTGACTATGTCAAAGTGCCTGCTCCGGCTATAGGTCAACACTCAACACTGTGTCCAATCCAAACCCAACTCCTATTAATACTAATTGAGAAAGGTCAACGCACTCTGTGACAAATTAATGCATGTCAAGTTAGTTTATTTTAATAGACGCATTAGCTTTCCGAATTACAGTTTTATTTGTTAAATATACTGTGGTAGTCTAGAGAAAATTATGTGGCAGAGGACAGTAAAGAGTCTGAAAGTCTAATGGTAAATACAGTAAATTCTTTTGGAATGACTGTTTAATGTTGGTTTTAGTTTGTCTTCTTTCATATTTTATCATAGAATATGATTCAGCCCACGGGTAACACTCCAAAAATAGTCACACGTGATGTAGCTTACAGTTAGATTGCATTATTATTGTTGATAGATCAGGCAACACTGCCAGTTAGCTATAGTGATTAATATTGATAGATTTTGGAAGACTGTCAGTTAGCAAGCATGATTAATAGTGACAGATGTCCGCAATGTCAATTGTCATTCGTGATTAATGTGGATATATCTAGCAACTATGTCAGTTACCTATCGTTATTAATGTTGATATACCTAACACCATTAATGTTGTCAGATCTGGTAACACTATCAGTTAGCTATCGTGATTAATCGTAATAAATTTAGCAACACTGTCAGTTAGTTTTCATGATTAATGGTTATAGATGACGACAATGTCAGTTAGCTATCGTGATAAATGTTGATATATCTCGCAACATGGTTAGAAAGCTTCGTAATTACTGTTGTCAGATCTGGCAACACTATTAGTTACCTATCGTGATTAATGGTGATAGATTTGGCAATATGTCAGTTATCTATTGCGTATTGCGATTAATGTTGATATATCTGCAACACTGTCAGTAAGCTGTCGTAATTAATTTTGATAGAGCTGGCAACAATGTCAGTTAGCTATCGTGCTTAATGGTGTTAGTTTGGGCATCACTGTCAGCTTTCGTGATTAATCTTGATCACTTTCCGTTAGCTTTAGTGATTAATGTTGATATATCTGGCAACACTGTCAGTAAGCTTTCGCCTTTATTGTTGATAGATCTGGCAACATTGACAATAAGCTTTCGTCTTTAATGTTGATAGACCTGGCAACACTGTCAGTTAACGTTCATGATTAATGGTGATATATTTGGCAACACTTTCACTTAGCTTTCGTATTTAATGTTGATAGATTGGCAACACTTTCAGTTAGCTTTCATGATTAATGTTGATTTATCTGGCAAAATTGTCAGTAAGCTTCCGTCTTTAATGTTTATAGATCTTTCATCATTGTAAGTTAGCTTTCGTTTTTAATGTTGATAGTCTGGCAACACTGTCAGTTAGCTTTCGTGTTTAATGGTCATATTGGTAACAATATAATTATGTTAGCTATAGTGATTAATTGTGATTTATCTGGTAATACTGTCAAGATCAATGGTGATAGATGGCAACAATATCAGTTAACTATAGTGCTTAATGTTGATATATCTTTCAACATTGTTATTTAACTTTCATGATCAATGGTGATATTGGCAACAATATTGTTAGATATTTTGATTAATGTTGATATATCTGGCAACACTGTCTGTAAGCTTTCATTTTTAATGTTGTTAGATCTGACAACACTGTCAGTTAGCTTTTGTGATTAATGTTGAGATGTGGCAACAGTGCCAGTTAACTTTCGTGATTAATATTGTTAGATCTGGCAACTCGGTCAGTAAGTTTACGTCATTAATGTTGACAGATCTGGCAACACTGTAAGTAAGCTTTCGTAATTAATGTTACGATAATGATAATTTGAAAACCGAGCATTTCTGGACCCTACGTTTATTGAAACTTTTTTTTCGTATTTTCACCTATAGAATTACCTTTTGAAATTTGGGACAATAGTTTCTAGACACTCTTTATATGCAAAACTCTGTATAGTATGGCGAAACACCGTAGGCCTACCACGTGATATTTTATGTTTCTATTAAATTTGGTTGAGCAGCTGTAACAACAAAACTGTACACCCTTATATCTGGTACATAGAACCACAGACTATAGAATTTAGTCTGTGATAGAGCCCACTCATCCGCTAGGGTGTTTTGTAGGCCTAGTACTTGCGCATATCATCATTTACAAAACTACAGAATGTTATTGCTTTCAAGTAAAGTATGCATTTTCACATATTGTCTTGTTCAGAAATGTACGTAAAACATTACTATGTAGACAAAATATTTATGAAAATGTTTCTGCATTTTGTTTTGACTTCCAAACACGATTTTTTGTAAATAAAAGTCCCAAAAGTATGGCTTTTGAAAAATACAACAACCATTTTATAAAAATAGAGAAGCAACAATAATACTCTAACAGAAAACATTATGTTTTGAGTTTTTAGCCGATAACTCGGTTATCTTTTGAAATATGGGAAAAATTAAAACAAAATTGTGTCTTATTAAAAAAAATCACTTTTTTGTTTCTTACAATTTTGTTATAAAGTTTGCGGTTTCAGAGATATTTAACATTAACAATTTTAAAAAATACAAAAGAAAGTTCTGGCTTTTTTGTACAAGGGTAAAAGGTTACGTAACAAATAGGTACACCAAATTTGAGGTCAATATCTTTTCTATTTCCAAAGATATTAAGTGTTTAATAAAAAAAATGTGGGTTCATTCGAAACTAAGCATTTTCGGAGTATGTTTTTGAAACCTTTTTCTTATATTCACCTATAGAATAGACTTGTGAAGTTTGGGACAGTATTTTCTCGACACTCTGTATAATGATGAGTTCAGCATGGCACTCTGATTTATTATTTGTTTACAGTTTGTTCAACATAATAATGTACGTACTTACATGCGTGATACGTTTACCTGTGCATTGAGTTACGAATGTTGACGAGCAACAATAATTCCGGGTGTCTTTTTTAAATGGGCCACCATTGGTATCTTGTAAATTGTAAATCTAACCGCAAACTTAAGATAGAAATCCTTTCCTTGTTTTTTTTTTTTTTTTTTTTTTTTTTTGAGAATCAGAGAAATTGAAAAATAAGCAAATAAAATATTTGTAAATATCCGCCATTTTAAAATATGGTGATCAACTTTCGAATTTCTCATAAAGCACCATGTATTTTATAATTTCGAATTTTACAAGTTATTTTAAATCTTTTTTGTTCTTGGTGTTTTTTTTACAACTAACCATTTAAAAGTTAGAGGGGTAAAAGTTTTAAAAACAGACTGAGTGGAAGATATTTTTGAATGGGAACGTTTTGAACCAATGAAAACACTCTTAACACTAATAAAGCATTTTTTAGACAATAACTAACTTTTAAAAATCAACAAATACAGCTTTACTTTCTTACTATACTATAGTATAGAGAAAGTATAGTGATCGCAAACAAAATCTATGTTGAGATTTTTGTGGAACTATCCGTTTTGAGACGCCCATGAGTCCAAAAAAGTGTTTATTTTTTTTACAAAATGTATGTCTGTATGCATACAAAGCTAGGGAGAAAACTATTCGATCGATTTCGAACAAATTTGCACCAAACATGTTAATTAGGCCTGTACATATGCACGAAAAAGGTTTTGAAAAATTTTGAAAAACAACAACCTTTTTGGCCAAAAAAACCTAGAAAAATCAGTTATTACTTTTTTGTAAAAAAAAGGCTTTCATGATTTTGATAAAATTTTTCCTAATTTTAAGCCCTTAAGTTAACATATGCAAAAAAACCGCGTCTTTAAAAAATTATCGTTTAGCTAATAATAATAATATTTATTAGTTACTCTCCTAACACATTTTTAAAATTGGCGTGTGAAGCACGCAATGCACTGTGTATTGAAATACTCCCAATACGTAGATTGACGTGCGAAGCACGTAATGCATTGTGTATTGAAAATTCTCCCAATACGGGGGTTGGCGTGCAATGCACTGTGCGTCGGCCACTTCTCATAGTGTTCAAGCTCACATGTGCGTTCTTAGCAGTGAACGTGTTAATAATTTAAATGTGTTTGTGAGGTAGTATGTGCCAGTTTCTGGTACCGTTTATTTGTTAATTTTGTGTGAGCATAATACAGAGGAATCAAGTGAAAAAACTACAAATTTGTCACATCACTGACTTTTAAATGGTAGGTCGTAAAAAAAAAACACCAAGAACAAATAACTTGTCAAATCCAAAATCATCATAACAGGTTGTTCCATAATAAATTCGAAAGTTGACCGTCATGTTGGAAAATCGCGGCCATTTACAAATATTTCAACTACGTATTTTTTAATTTCTCAAAGAACAAGGAAAGTTTTCCCATTTAAAGTTGGCTGTCAGATTTTTAGTTTACAAGATACTAATGGTGGCCCATTTGAGAAAAGCACCCTGTATACAAATCTTATCGATTGTTAGTTTTACTTTCTCGCTATACTATAGTATAGAGAAAGTATAGTGATCGCAAAAAAAAATCGATGTTGAGATTTTTGTGGAAATATCCGTTTTGGGACCCCCTGAGGCCTAAAAAGTGGTTTTTACAAAATGTCTGTCTGTATGTCTGTATGTATGTATGTATGTCTGTATGTATGTCTGTATGTATGTCTGTATGTAGACAAAGCTAGAGAGAAAACTATTCGATCGATTTCAACCAAATTTGCACCAGACATGTCCAGTACGCCTGTATAGATGCACAAAAAAGGGTTTTGAACAATTTTGAAAAACAACACCCTTTTTGGCCAAAAAACCCCCAAAAATACAGTTATTATTTTTTTATAAAAAAACGGTTCTAACGATTTTGATAAAATTTGGCTTATTTGTAGCCTTTAATGTGCCCTACCATATAAAAAACCCGCATCTTTCTAAAAATTCTCGTTTAGCTAATAATAATAATAATAACTGATTTTTGGGGGTTTTTTGGCCATAAAGGGGGTTGTTTTCCAAAATTTTTCAAAACCTTTTTACGTGCATCTATAAAGACCTAATTGACGTGTTTGGTGCAAATTTATTCGAAATCGATCGAATAGTTTTCTCTCTAGCTAATAATAATAATATTTATTAGTTAATCGCCTACTTTAATAAAAGTATACAAAGCTAGAGAGAAAACTATTCGATCGATTTCAACCAAATTTGCACCAGACATGTCCAGTACGCCTGTATAGATGCACGAAAAAGGGTTTTGAACAATTTTGAAAAACAACCCCCTTTTGGCCAAAAAAACCCCCAAAAAATCAGTTATTATTTTTTTATTAAAAAACGGCTATAACGATTTTGATAAAATTTGGCTTTTTTGTAGCCTTTAATGTGCCCTATCATTTACAGAAACCCGCATCTTTCTAAAAATTCTCGTTTAGCTAATAATAATAACTGTTTTTGGGGGTTTTTTGGCCATAAAGCGGGTTGTTTTAAAAAAAATAACATAACCATTTTACGTGCATCTATTGCACCAATTGCACCAATTGACGTGTTTGGTGCAATTTTTTTCGAAATCGATCGAATATTTTCTCTCTAGATAATAATAATAATAATAATAATATTTATTAGTTAATCTCCAACTTTAATAAAAAAACTCTCCTACACCACCCTACAAGTCACAGTGAATCTGTTTAGTAATTTAAATGTATTTGTGAGAAAGTATGTGCCAGTTCCTGGTACCGTTTATTTTTAATGTGGAAGCAAATTTAAAAATCAATTTCTCTCAGAGATTTCGTAACTTACTAAGTTTGACATGCAATGAAACTTAAGTTACGATAAAGAAAGCCCAGCGCTATCTTGATTTTGCAAAAATAGCTTCAAGGAGAACATAGCTGAACTGATTGATATCAGCTGATGTTATAAACAACGTGTACGGTAACTGACAGTTTTATCACAGCTGCTATCAGATCGTGATACGGTCTATGAGATAAGACGTAAACAACAATACATTTAAACAGTGGCTTTGGTTCGGACGACACTTCTTTACTTGTAAGTCACACATTTTTCATTTGGATAATGTAGCAGCTAGTGTTTCAAACGAAGAAAATGTCTGGTTTGAGAAAATTGTACTATTTTAAAATAAAGAAAACTCAAAAACTTTTAGTCACTTTACAAAATAAATATAAACATAGTTATAAACATGCATTTGAAAAAGTTTTACCTTTGCTTGGTATACAAATTTATAGTAGGCCTACGCCCTACTGGTCAGTGCATATAAATTATGTTAAAAAGTTGCCAAGGGTAATTGATTAACAATCTAATAGCCGGTTGCAAGAACATTCATTAAATTATTTAACAAACCTTTAAATTTAATCTCTCTTTAAAGACGCATTAAATATAAAATTGTGTTGCAGAAACATTATTTAAATAAATGTCTGTTAAAATAATAAAGCTTTAAAATTTTAATGGACCTTTAAATAGTATGTTGCAAGAACAACAATTAAAATTTAACAAACCGTTATACATCTGTTAAAGTAATGTGAGGTAGAAGCTCCTTTAAACCCTTATTAAAACAGCATTTGAGGTTATGTTGAACTTGAAGAACATTACTTTAGCTTGTTTGTTATACAGTATTTGCATAATTGGACACTGTTTTAATTGTGACATTAAACTTATTCTTAAACCTAAAACATATATTATAATTTGCATAGATCAAACTTAAAAAAAAAACTACTACTAAAGTTACATGTTTTCTTAAATTTTCTTTAATTCTAATAACAATATTTTCTTTTTAATCAAAGCACACTCTTTGTAAATATTAGCAGTATCCTGCTCTGTTTGTAATATTTTCATTCTTTTTTTCAACCAAGCTTTATTCTTTTTTGAAACTGAAATGCTGTCTGTTTGTTTGTTTTCAATTATGTTTTTAGATTTCACTAGCTGAATACCCGTGCTTCGCTACAGGGAATTTTTTTTATCACTATGATTCATAATTAATTGTAATATTTTTCTCTCGTTTTCTTTCATCTATTATTTCACGAAAGTGAATTATAACATGTATTTTCAATTAGTTTGGTATTTATTGTTCACTGGCTGCCCGTCAATCGTCTTCGTCACAGTATGTGAGCCGAATAAATTAAATCAATAAACAAATCAGAGCGAAGAGAGTCTTCTTTTTCAACCGCTAAATCTACATAGGGTACTGGTAAATCACAGTCTTAGCTATATGTTTACAGATCACCCAGATACGTCTTTAATAATATGCGAATGTATGGATCGGGATTGTTTTGATCAGCTTACGTATAAAATATTTTCTTAAAATTAATAAGTGCCATATTTCAGTTCTCTAGCTTTAAGGAAAGAATATCAATTAACATTTATTTATTGTCTTTAGGGGTTGTTATCACATTTTCACAACCTATAGCAACACGTAAAAAAATATAAAACTCATTTACTTTTTATATGTGTTTTGTAAGAAATAAATGTACAAAATTTCAGCTTCAAGGAAAGTAAGCAAACAACATATATTGTTTTAGGGGATGTTTTAACCCTTAAAGACCAAATATTTTAATATCCTTTCTTAGTGCGCTTCTAGCGCCTATGAGCAATATATGTACCAAATATTTCACGTTCCTTATCGGAATTAAATTAATATTTATAGATATAGGGGTTGTTACTAAATTTCACCCCTTAGCAGAACCTGACAAAACGTAAAACTGGTTTATTTGTTGTATGTATCTTATAAGAAATAAATGTGCAAAATTTCAACTCTCTAGCTTTAAGGAAAGTATAAAAATGTATATTTATGGTTTTAGGGGTTGTTATCACGTTTTCACCCCTTAGCAGCACGTAAAAAATGTAAAACTTTTTAGTTTTTATATGTATCTTATAAGAAATGAAAATATTAAAAATTTTCAGCTTTCTGGCTTTAAGTAAAGTATAACAAACAATATTTATTGTTTTAGGGGTTATTTCAACCCTTACAGGTCAAATATTTCAAAATCCTTTCTTATTGTGCCTCTAGCCAATATGACAAATACATGTATAAAATTTCACCTTTTTAGGAGGTAGGGGTTTTAAGATATATAACAAACAATATTTATTGTTTTAGGGGTTGATTCAACCCTTACATGCCAGATATTTTAAAATCCTTTCTTAGTGCGCCTCTACTGCCTATGAGCAATATATGTACCAAATTTCAAGTTCCTAGGTGGTATAGTTTTTGAGATACTGTGATCAGTCAGTCAGTCAGTAAGTGAGTGAATGGGTTTTGGATGTTATAATTATATCTATATAGATTACAATTTGAAAAAGAATTTTCTTTTCAGTTTCAGTGAAGATTTTCCTTTTAATTCTCTTGGGTTTATTTTCCATTGTAAGTACAACCAGAATAAATTGACACAAAAATAACAAGAGGAAGTAAACAAATGAAGTAAACAAATAGACTAACCTCAAAAACAAGACTACACGAAATCATATGTTCAAAATCCGCCATGTTGGCAACTGTTAAAGAGTTGTTATATTTAATCTAGCTTTAAACACCCATTACGTAAAGGTCCATTAAAATAAAGTTCAATTAAATAAAGTCATGTGTTGCAAGATCATTTTTAACGGTGCTTTACGTAATGGGAGATTTAATGAATGTTCTTGCAACCGGCTATAAGAGTCAAGAAACTTTTGAATATTTAAAAATGGCATACTTTGCTTTCTTTGAAAGTATCGTAAGGTAAAGGCCTACATCTTATCTGGGGAAATGGAATAGGCATACACAAAATAGTAATTCTTCAGAAATAAACGGTACCAGAAACTGACACATACTTACAAACATATTTAAATTACTAAACAGATTCACTGTGACTTCATAATTCTATTAAAGTAGGAGAGGGGATAGATTAAAGTGGGAGAGTAACTAATACATATTATTATTATTAGCTAGAGAGAAAACTATTGGATCGATTTCGAACAAATTTGCACCAAACACGTCAATTAGGCCTGTATACATGCACGAAAAAAATTTAGAAAAACAACCCTTATTTTGGCCAAAAATCCCCCAAAAATCTATTACTATTATTATTAGTTAAACGAGAATTTTTATTTTATCAAAATCGTTAGAGCCGTTTTTTTAATAAAAAAATAATAACTAATTTGTTGCGGGTTTTTCGGCCAAAAAGGGGGTTGTTTTTCAAAAAAATTTCTAAATCTTTTTTTGTACATCTATAAAGCCCTAATTTTGACATGTTTGGTGCAAATTTGTTGGAAATCGATCGAATAGTTTTCTCTCTAGCTTTGTAAACATACAGACAGACATTTTGTAAAATCCACTTTTTAGGCCTCAGGGGGTCCCAAAACAGATATTTCCACAAAAATCTCAACATCGATTTTTTTGCGATCACTATACTTTCTCTATACTATAGTATAGTGAGAAAATAAAAAGCTTTGAAAATATTAACAAACTCAGATAAATAGAATACTGCAAGTATTTTAACTGTTATAAACTTATATATGTTTGATGTTATAATGGATGTAAAGAATAATTTACATATATATCCAATTATATGCTTAATTCATGAATATAGTCCCATATTTGGTTAATAGGCCCTATGCTTAAACGACCTAGACATATATATTGAATAAATCCATGAACTATCATTAAGTTTTAGCAATCAAACTTTTTAATAAACTACGTGCCACTTGTCAAAGCTTGTCAAATAATAACTTGTATCATACTTTTTATGGTTGGCTGAAAGAGCACCTATTTTATAACTTGGATGAATATTTAAATTACAACGCATGCCGCAATTAGAATTATTGGAGATTTCTACTATGTACAGGTCACCTCTAAATCTTCATTTCCGTGAAAATATCAAAATATACAATAATCTGTTTGCATTGCCTTCGCCATGGGCCGCCGCCGGGGTTGGTGAGCTAAGCTACCAGTGGCGGAGCCCCTAGAATAGGTATATACGTAATCCGAAAACGCTTCGTTAGAGTTACGCCTTCAACAAACATGTGTTGGTTCAGTATAGGCCACACCTAAAGTTGTGTTGCTAAGCTATTGATTAAAATCAGCTGTTTTATCTGTTACATGGCTGGGAGTGAACCCCATATTTTGATCATTTTCAACTCTTAAAATCAATACTTTTGCAACGTTCTTCTTTATACAGATATGAAGATACCCTGAAAATTTAAAGATCTAGCTATCATAGTTTTGACTGTATGTTGATTATGAATCAGTCAGGACTTCTTTTTTTATATAACCTATCTATATAGATACTAAAAAAGGTGCTTTAATTTTCGACTTTTATGTATTAATATAATGATAATGTCAATGGAAAGACATGCACAATGTTAAAATTAAAATAATAAATCAGTATTTACGTAGAAGAACGTGACCATATAAAGTGGAATTTTTCATATTCTGAAAGTAGACATTAAACCTAGCATAAAACAAAAATCAAAACATCGGCAGAGAACATTTTAAACTCATAAAATGAAATGGTGTTACGGAAAACATACCACACTTTCATTTCTCTTCCTATGTCCTTTACTTGGAAATATTAAACTATTTCATCTGTTCGTCCACCCTGTTCGTGTATACATTATGTGACATATTTCAATCGTGAAGAAATTAAAGTCTTCCGTTGCTCATAGAATTTAGTAAAAAGTGAACAATGTAGGCTACAGTTGTCAGCAATTGTACAGTTGTGAATTTTATAAAGCTTATTTTTTAAGAAATAGTTTGTTGGTTACTAGGTAACTTGCACGTTCCTTCGACACGTTTCAGTGTTAAATTACTTTCCGAGAAAAATGAACCACTAAAGGACGAATGAACCGATTCTTAAAATACCTTGGTTATAAAAAATATATCAGGAATCCTTTTCCCACGAGGTTTTTGTTTGTTAATAATTTAAAAATACGAGGCATTAGTTTTAGTCAAAAACTGCTTACTTGATTTAAGAGCAGTTTTGCCTTTAGGAAGAACTAATTTAAAACAATAAATAGCTTTAACAATATGGTTTGACGTATTTTAATAATTCAGGGAGAATAAGAATAGTACTACCAGAAACAATAGGTGATACCTTTGAGTAGTTCCGCCCACAACTACTCGTTAGTGACAAAAATTATATCAAACTGATCTTCGAGGAAGGGAAGTAAAAATATACAGGATGTTACAAAACCTGTAGGTGGATATACATTTTCATATTCTATACAGATACATCAAACTAACCAAACTAAAGTAAAAATCTCCTGTGTAAAACTGGCATTCCCCTTACTTTTAGTGAATAGTGGGGAAGATGAGTTATTGCAATGACTCTTATGGTGAGACCAAAGATCGGGAGTGGTCAATGAGCACCGGTCATGGTCCTCAGAATACGTTTTGGAGTGTCATTAAAAAAATTATATACGAGTATATATATGTCTTCGCACTGTAACAGCCGCATTTTTCGCCCGATTTGGTAAAACTTTGGTACACTCGTTGGTTTCCTAACTCGCTTGGACTAGTTCGTAACCCAAAAATATCCAACAACCGGAAGCACGTTTTTGACACGATGTAACGATTTTTTGAAACTTTACGAACTAGAATGAAAGTTTATTTGAGTTTTTATTTAAAAACAATAAATATGGGATATTATATATATATAAGTTGGAGTACAATGTTACTCCGCGCGACTACTAGTGTTAAGAAAATTTTATGAGACCACTCCGGCATTAATTAATATTTTGTCCAAGAAAATCTAAAAATGATTTTCTAGTAAAGCACGGTTTTCGAGCTCATTCAAATTATACAAAGTTTTCTTTTTTACGGACAAAGTACTTTCACAACATACAAATTGTTACTTGCAATTAATGTTTTTAAATAACACTTAGAATCAAATGCATGATTACTAGAAATAGAATTGTTCAAATAAAGTCAATTGGCCCCAAAATGTGTCTTTACGCAAATATAAACGCACATACCATCGTTCCCTTCCTTTTTTTCAATTTCACCCCTACAATGACGCACACTTCCTGCTCCCATTATCCCAGCTGTACAACATGACACATGACCTGGAGTTTACGAGGGGTTAGAATTGTGGGAAAGTTTCGAAGCACCGCCCCATTGAATTCCAGTAAATGAGATGTCTCGGAAATAAGTGTGAAGAACGACTTCCCAAAGACGCAGGACCTCTAGTAAAGAATTCACGTCTCGCCGTTCTCAAAAGAAGTGTGCGAATCTTTTAAATTTAACCGATGCAAGGCTGAAACGTTAGAAGAAACCTTTGGCACAGATTGCAATAAATAATAATTCGACCACGCAGCTGAACCGCTGACGTGAGTTG
>JAGFPH010013073.1:16657-27735 GCA_018207615.1 Philaenus spumarius
ACACAAAGCATTGCGTGCTTCGCACGCCATTCCACATATTGGGATTGTCTTCAATACACAATGCATTGCGTGCTTCGCACGCCATTCCACATATTAGGATTGTCTTCAATACACAATGCATTGCGTGCTTCGCACGTCATTCCACATATTGGGATTGTCTTCAATACACAATGCATTGCGTGCTTCGCACGCCATTCCACATGTTGGGATTGTCTTCAATACACAAAGCATTGCGTGCTTCGCACGCCATTCCACATATTGGGATTGTCTTCAATACACAATGCATTGCGTGCTTCGCACGCCAAGCCTCGTGTTAGGGGTATTTTCAACACACAAAGCCTTGCGTGCTTCGCACGCCAGCCCCACGGTAGAATCCACCACATGGCTTTGAACCGGGTACTTCTATGGTATTTCACGTTTTGATCGATTTTGGGGGAACGAAGCGAGCTATAAGGTCGCGTAAAAAAACAAAATGTGCAGAATAACATCTTACATTCATATTTTTAGAAAAAACTCTAAAAAAAATTCATTCTCTTAGCAAAAATCTCAAAAAATAGTTACTTCCGGTCAAAAAACTTACTTCCGGTTGTTGGATTTTTTTGGCTAACGAACTCGTCCGAGCCACTTACACAACCAACACGTGTACCAAATTTGGACCAAATCGGACTTAAAATGCGACCGCTAGAGTGCGAACACATATATACATATATATATATATATATATATATACATATATATATATGAATTTTAATGACACCCCAAAACGTGTTCTGGGGACCATGATCGGTGCTCATTTGCTACTCCCGACCTTGGGTCTCATCATAAGGGCCACTGCAATAGCTCATTTTTCCTATGGAAATTCGCTAACTAGTAAGTCCCCGTGGAAAAATCACGGGCAGACCGATTTGATATACGTCAGAAAAACTATATTTTCTTAGGCCCATTCTACACGAGCGTCAAAAGTTGGTGCAACTACACGTGGCGGGATCCCAGTCGCGTGAAACCCGTCGTGGCATTCTACACGAGGCAGTTCAGGCGCGGGATGGATGCGGTGGAACTCGGTTGTATAGCTGGGGTTGTCCAACTCCAGCTATTTGAATTGCTGAAGAAGAAACGGAAGAAGATGCGTTGGTGGACTACTTTTAACTTTTTTTAAGAAAATATGTTTTTAATGGCATTCTAATTTACTTTTAATTGGTTTGGGATTTAAAAAATAATAATATCTTTCATTTCAAAGAGGATTTAGTTTTGAATAAATTAGATTATCATTTAGAGCGTTTAATTTGTAAATTTGTTTTTGTTAAGTTTTGTACAAAATAAATAACCATTCTAAGTTTTATCTCCCGTACAACATTTTACACAATCGCCTAAAACGCATTTTTAACACGCCTTATGTTAGTATCAAGCAGTTTATGGTGGTTTCTGTTAGTATCAAGCAGGAAAGGAAAATAACATAGATCTCATAGCAGGATAGCAGTTGCTTTTTCGTAAACTGCGATCTAAACTGTGATTAAATCGCTGCTACTGTTAACCGCTCTTTCCCTTAAATGCTCACTGCGATCACTGCTTACAGAGAATCGCTCTTCAGTCCATTTCTAAACTTGACAATGAATGAGAAGTTAGCGTCAGCTCCGTGCTCCCGCCTAGTGCCGCGTCCTCCCGCGTCGTGAATCCCGCTCGTGAAGAAACGCCAATTTAACTCAATGGTTCCTGTCGTGCCCTTGGCCCCGACGCGGGAATCACTCGCGAGATTCACGCTCGTGTAGAATGGGCCTTAGTCTTAAAAGTGTAAAACAAACTCTGCGTCAGGAAACAGACATGACGGGAAAAGTGTCGCATTAAACATTTTTACTGAAAGACCTGAAATACATTTTGAAAAACAAAACAAAAGATCGTAAATTTTTTTATAGGCCTACTTAAATTAACGATTTCAACCTAAATACATCAAATACAGTCGTTTAGGCAAAACTATATTATTGTGCACTTTAAAGTTCACTCAAGTTTTCATCGTCAGTAGGCCTATATTTGTAAATCAGCAGAAGGTAAAACTTTTACGATTCTATTAAATACCAATAATTCAGACCAATAGCCAAGACAGACTATGCCTGGAAGCAAAAACGACAGAACGAATCAGATGTTTCAATGTACATTATTACTCCTATAATATCAACACAAAATTGAAACTTAAAGTTGTAAACATAACCTTAAATGGTTCACATAGTTGGCTACAATTGATGGACGAAATCGATTACTGGATTAACGACTGTTATAATGTTGCGGAGGAGTGTGCAATACCAGGACGAAACATCCCCATACAGTCCTCTTAAATATAACTTATCTTTCATCGCATTTTGTAGAAAAGTTTTTGTAATTTTCAGGAAATCGTTCATGAACATCTAAATTATAATTCGTAGGTGAACAAAATTGTAAATTATACATTTTTATTATAGACATTTGCTAATAAACAAGACGAAAACATGATTTCGGTCGAGTCACCTGATAGCAGTAAAACATTGGGGCGAATTTTGATACCTACTAACTATACTTTGAAGCTTTCTGCAAATTGAAATGTCGTACGCACATTTTGGAAACTAAAAATAAGACCGGCATTAGTAAAAACGTAAGTGTATCCAAGCGATGTTCTAGTCGTGCTCGAGCGCTTTACCAGTGTAATAATCATAGGCCAGTCTTCTCAAGGTTGGCTCCACTCACTGGTTTTTACTCGAATGGTAATGCACACTCTTAAGCTCGGCTCTCTACTTTCAAAACGGCGAAGTTGGGTACCAATTTCAATGTTAAATAACCGAAACATACCTTCACTATTAAGCATATTTTTCTTTTGTTTTTGGCAAAAAACGAAAGCTGTATTTTTTTTCTTAAAGTAAAATAGATTGTGGGTGTTGATTGCTAAAGTTTTTTGCAATATTTCTTTTTGCAACTGAGTAAAAAATTAATAAAGTTTACTATTTTTTACTATTTATATCATACGTTTATGAAAACAATAACACGGGTTTTGAAAATGTATTCGGCAATCAACATCCGCATATGATAGTACTTCAAAATGAAACCAAAATTTTAAATTTATTCCACGAATTAACGGAAAAAATGACTTATTCTGTAGCATTGCTCTTATGGGAATCAGATTCAATATGGCGCAGGGTAAGCGCCCCCTTAACGAATAAATCAAACAAATCAACCACGAGCACGCGATACACTAATTTGTTACTCACGTACGTACACTCGCTTTTATAGGAGTTGACTAGATTGACGGTCCTCCAGTTTTTGAACCCCTTCAACCCTCCCCCACCCAAACGCCCTTCCGGAGCATCTATGGGCAAAAGATCTCACTTGGTCGTATTAATTCCAATGAAAACCTTACATTACCTGGCCTTCTGTTGAAGGAATAGAAGCGATATTACAAAAGCAACGTGCACAGTAATACATAACTTTAATGTAATACATTTTATACATTTACTTACTGTTAAATTTTCTATTGTGAAGACGCTCCACGACTTTAACTTCTCAGTTCGTGAGATACCTCCCACCGCTTCTTTCCCATCTCGTAAGCAAAATGTCAGGGTTCTTGTTTGGCAATTACAACTTACTCATCCAATGTACGTAATAATAAGTATTATAAAGCTATCGCCAATTACCGGCCAATCTTCGGGATTTATGTATTGCTGCGGTTTTGGTATAACCTACTAAAATCTAACACACGGCGATACGGTGGTCTGTCCCGACAACGTGTGATTGCTGGGAATTTCATGTTTCTTCGAATGTATTTGCTTTATTGCATTTTGCATCGGCGCCACACATGCGGCGATGCTCAATTTCCGAGTACTGTTTTTCCCTTTCATCGATATTTGCTACCGCTTGTTAAGGACGACTAGAAATACTTTGATGTTATGCTAGTTTCTTTTAAAATCCAGGATTCAACCTCATTTATACACGGGCTGAGAAAAACCCTGCATCCTAATTTAAATTGGTTAAGTTTCAAACGCGGGTTTCGGGAATATTTTTTGTAGCAGCTTTTGGAATGTTACGTTAATCAATTACGGTTCTCAGGGAGTGAGGGTAACTAAAACGTTTGCAATGGAACGTGTAGTTGTTTGTACTGTTTTTTTTTTTTTAAAGATCTTGGTGGAACAAACAATTTCAGATGAACAAATAATTTTTGGACCGTCTTAACAAAAATTGCTTATGTATGTTTTAATGAGAAGGTCAAATAATTGGATCACGCAGATGAACCGCTAACGTTAGTTGAGCGAATTAAGTTAATATATTAGTTTGTCCAAACAGCCGTGCGCCGTGAACTAAAATCCATTTTACTCGTCCTAAAGGCATGTAATAATTATTATCAGTCAGTAATTGTAATTGTTTTATTTTCGCAGGCAAAAGATCCACTTCACGTGCTTTCTCTCCGGACATTTGACATTGATGTAAGTAAAAATTGTTGTAAAGTATTTTTACTCTTCTAGCTACAAAATAAAACTAAAATATTATCCACCAAAATATTTAAAAAAATTTAATGTTTTCCGTTACATTTACAAAATACAAAACACGAGATAAGGAAAAGGTGAAAAAAGAAATAGTATAAACCGTATTGTCAGTTTGGTAATTCTAATAGTAAAACACATCAGCTGTTGATTCTCATTGTTGCAAATTGTTGTTTAACGTAAGTTTATTAGTCTACAAGTTGTCATTTTAAAAACTACTGTTTTTGTATTATTGTCAACTTTTGATTTTATTATGGAACACTATATTTTGTGAAGATTTGGATTTTACTGGAATCTGAATCAGCTGATATTGAACATCTGGTACCAACTTAATTTTTCATGTGTGACAAACTTGTAGTTTTCTCACTTAATTCCTTTGTATTATGGTTTAAAAAAAATAACAATTTGTTTTCTTACTATTAAGGACGTTTTCTTACTGTTAAGGACGTTTTCTTTGGTTCAAAACGTTTCCACAAAAATATATCTTCCGTTCCGTGTTTTTAAAACTTTATACCTAACTCTAACTTTTAAACGGTTAGTCGTATAAAAAAAACACCATGAACAAAAAAGTCTTAAAATATTTTGTAAAATCAAAAATGTAAAATAAAGGTTGTACCATAAGAAATTCGAAAGGCGACCGAAATATTGGAAAATGGCGGCAATTTACAAATATTTCGCTACATATTTTTCAATTTCTCAAAAATCAAGGAAAGGTTCCTTATTTAAAGGTTGCTGTCAGATGAATAGTTTACAAGGTACCAATGGGGTGGCCCACTTAAAAAAGACACTGTATATTATGCAAATGTAAAGAAAGAATTAAAGAAAAATGTTCTCACTATATTAAATGTTATCGATAATATCAAGTGAAAATAGGGGGTGCTGCAGTTCCACAGTGCCTGTACGCGAGCCGCCTTTGCTGCAGATAAACTCTCTCCTGAGGATAACTTCGATTCTGTTTCGAAAACGCTGATACAATTTAAAACCGTGTAGAGCCTTCATCAGCATTTATTTCGAGCGGATCGGATCAACTTCGTGTAGCCCTTTGCTTAGTGTACGGAATCTTCAAAATTATATTCCAGGTGATCTAGCATGTTCTATCTGGAGCGAAAATTATAACTTTTATCTAACCCCTCCATTGCGTTTCGTTGGTCGCATTAACCAATTGATATGTAGTCATTGCATTAACTCTACGCTAAACAGTTATTGTATTTTTTTTAGCGAATTTTCATAGGAAAGATGACTTATTGCAGTGACTCATATGGTGAGACCTAAGATCAATAAGCACCGATAATGGTGCCCAGAACACGTTTTGAGTTGTCACTAAAAACTTAATATATGTGTTCGCACTCTAATGGCCGCATTCTACGAACGATTTGGTACACGCGTTGGGTTTCTACATTGCTCGGACGAGTTTTTGACCGGAAGTAAACATATTTTGAGATTTTTCGTACTAGAATGAAACGTTTTCGGGGTTTTATCTAAAAAAATAAATATAGGAGATTATTCTACACATTCTGTTTTTTACTCAACCTTGTAGGAAGTCCGGTTCCAAAAATTGATCAAATACCATAAAAGGAGCATAAGCGAACGAAGCGAAGTAGTTGATAATCCGAGGACGCAAGGTCCAGGTGCAAACTAGCAAAACGAGTGTCTCCGCCGCTAATGGCCGTAGCCAGGGAATTTGGGGGGGGGGGGGGTCAGGTCAAGACCGGGGATTTGAATTGCACCCTTTTTATACGTTCACTGCTAAAGACCATTGAAGAAACTACAGTAGTGTTGTTTCTTCAATGTAAAGACGCACATGTGAGCCTGACACTGAACGCTATGAGAAGCGGCCGATGTACAGTGCATTGCACGCAATGCATTT
The DNA here is from genome assembly GCA_018207615.1 of Philaenus spumarius. NCBI lineage: Eukaryota > Metazoa > Arthropoda > Insecta > Hemiptera > Aphrophoridae > Philaenus > Philaenus spumarius. The sequence continues at coordinate 23,021 of JAGFPH010013073.1, forward strand.
TCAATACACAATGCATTGCGTGCTTCGCACTCCAACGCCCGTATTAGGAGAATTTTCACTACACATGACATTGCGTGCTTCGCACGCCAACGCCAGTATTGGGAGTGTTTTCAATACACGATGCATTGCGTGCTTCGCACGCCAATCCCCGTATTGTGAGAATTTTCAATACTCAGAGCATTGCGTGCTTCGTTCGCAAACCCCTGTATTGGGGGAATTTTCAAAACACAGAGCATTGCGTGTTTTGTTAGAGTTAAGTATATTTGTTGAACCTTCATATTACTTTCTCACTATACTATAGTATAGAGAAAGTATAGTGATCGCAAAAAAAATCGATGTTGAGATTTTTGTGGAAATATCCGTTTTGGGACCCCCTGAGTCCAAAAAAGTGGTTTTTACAAAATGTCTGTCTGTATGTCTGTATGTATGTCTGTATGTATGTCTGTATGTCTGTATGTCTGTATGTCTGTCTGTATGTCTGTATGTCTGTATGTCTGTATGTCTGTATGTATACAAAGCTAGAGAGAAAACTATTCGATCGATTTCAACCAAATTTGCACCAGACATGTCAATTAGGCCTGTATAGATGCACGAAAAAGGGTTTTGAAAATTTTTGAAAAACAACCCCCTTTTTGGCCAAAAAACCTCAAAAAAATCAGTTATTATTTTTTTATAAAAAAACGGCTCTAACGATTTTGATAAAATTTGGCTTATTTGTAGCCTTTAATGTACCCTACCATATGCAAAAAACCGCATCTGTCTAAAAATTCTCGTTTAGCTAAAAATAATAATAACAACTGATTTTTGGGGGTTTTTTGGCAAAATGGCGAAAACTATTCGATCGATTTCAAACAAATTTGCACCAGACATTTCAAGTAGGCCTGTTGAGATGCACGAAAAATGGTTTTGAAAATTTTTGAAAAACAACCCCCTTTTTGACCAAAAAACCTCCAAAAAATCAGTTATTATTTTCTTATAAAAAACGGCTCTAACGATTTTGATAAAATTTTGCTTATTTGTAGCCTTTAATGTGTCCTACCATATGCAAAAAACTGCATCTTTCTAAAAATTCTCGTTTAGCTAATAATAATAATAATAATAACTGATTTTTGAGGGTTTTATGGTCATAAAGGGGGTTGTTTTTCAAAAATTTTCAAAGCAATTTTTCGTGCATCTATAAAGACCTAATTGACGTGTTTGGTGCAAATTTGTTCGAAATCGATGGAACAGTTTTCTCTCTAGATAATAATAATAATATTTATTAGTTAATCTCCAACTTTAATAAAAAGTCACCTCTCCTACCCCACCCTACAAGTCTCAGTGAATCTGTTTAATAATTTAAATATGTTTGTGAGAAAGTATGTGCCAGTTCCTGGTACCGTTTATTTTCGTATTTAATAGATCAGATCACGCTCACAAGAGAGTAAGGCAACCTACTGCATCCATGTGTATTGTACGTTGTAGTTTAATCAAGTAAATCTAAATATTAGTATGCATGCAATGCACTGGTGTAAAATATGTTGCTGGATCCTCTGTTGTGTTGTCTATTTTATAATTTAATTTGCACTTTTTAAAGCTAGTACTCATTTTTACTACTAAATTTCGGGATTTCGGGGGGTTTTGACCCCTCTGGCTACGGCCTTACCGCCGCTGTCGGGACTAAGTCGCGCGTGAGCTAGGGCTGCAGGCTGAGGTGCAAACAAGTTCTATTAATACATTCTGTACACGGAGGCAGCTATTCAGCGCCTTCGTAAGTATACCAATTTCCCAAATAGTCGGTTGATACCCTAAAACATATAAATTTAAATTTTGGAAATTCGCTAAACTCACGTCAGCGATTCAGCTGCGTGGTCGAATTATTATTTATCTAACTTTTCCAGAAATCTAATTGACTTTATAATACAAAATAAGCTAGAATTAGTAAAAAACGCTTTCTTCAACCACATTGATTTCTTCGAGTTTCTCACAGGGTCGCGGAAGTGACTAGATGTGCCGCCTTTTCATTACGACACTGCATAATTTTGTGAATACTTCATTACTCTTCCTGAATGTCGTAACTCCCAATTAACTATCTTCTTGACATCAATTTTCTCTTCGTTTGACTAATTTGACATAATTAAAACCTAGATACGGTACTTAATAAATCGAAAACAGCACTTCCTCATTCATTGGAGAAAAACATTGTTTGAGACAACGAAATTTAAGTGATTCGTCTTCGGTATCTATTCCAACAGACGAAGAGTTATATATACTGCTAAAGTATAAAAACAAACAAAATCATTTCAATTCTGTTCAAAGAAAATCTTATTTTATATTATATGAGCTTTAAATTCAAAACGCATGGGAAATGTTTTAACACGTATTTGGTCCCTGAACTTAATATTGAATAATTGCTTTTGTAACAGTGAAAAATCATTTTGATCATCATTGTGCGCTAAACCTAAATGACCTGCATTAAAGAGATTTAAAACACAATCTATTTATCTATATATATATAATCCAAATACCATTCATTGACTCATCACGACATCTCAAAAACCACCAAATGGATTGGAATAAAATTTGGTATGTAGCTTCCTCTAGGGCCCTAGGTGCTCGCTAAGAAAGGTTTTAAAAACATTCGAAATTTTAGGGGAAGGGGGGAGGTCAAAGTTACTAAAAAAAAACACCTAACGGATTGGAATGAAATTTGGTATGTAGCTCCCTCTAGTACCCTAGGTGCTCGCTAAGAAAGGTTTTCAGAAAATTCTAAATTTTAGGGGAGGGGGGAGGTCAACGTTACTAAAAAAAAACACCTAACGGATTGGAATGAAATTTGGTATGTAGCTTCCTTTAGTACCCTAGGTGCTCGCTAAGAAAGGTTTTCAAAAAATTCGAAATTTTAGGGGGGTTTGGGGGTGTCAAAGTTAATAAAACTCCCCATATTTAACTTTGATTTTTCTCTCCGTGCAAAGCCGGAACGGGCCAGCTAGTATATCTATATATTTAAAAGCAGAAGTTTTGATAGACTACCATCTTCATACCACTATTTAAAGGTGCACTAAGAAAGGATTTTTTCAAAATATTGATTTTAAGGATTGAAAATGGTAAAATTATGGGGTTTGTTCCCAGCCCAATGACATATATAACTGCTGATTTGAATCAAAAGCTTAGCAACTCAATTCTATGTGTGGCCTATGCTGAATCAACACATGTTTGTTAAATGCATTTATATTAATTATCGTAGAAACCAAATTAACAAATTAAGAGCAACCAAGATCTTGTAGGTTAGGTTAAAGAAGTAATGTTTACAACTTCAATCTTTATAATTTCTTGTGAAGTTGATTTTTTTAATAGGAGTTATAGAACTAATGTATGTTATAATTTATACGTTATAATATTTGCTTTAAGGTTTTATATAAATACAACCTTTTATCATCAAAATATTCGTTTATACAAATTTAAAGAAGAAATACCCATTCGTTTAACTTAATAATATAACAGCTGATTTCACCCACCACCTGTAATACGCAAACAAAACCTACCGTAGATTATACTTTGGGGTTAGGTTTACAACTTCAATCAATAATATAGCCTACTAGCTGACACGTACGGCGTTGCCCGAGGTGGTTAGTACTTTCAGTCTTTTTAACGTAATTGTAATCTTTTGAAGTGTTCAGTTCGTGAGTGGTATTTGGCTTTTATATATATAGATCTTAAATAATAAAAGCACTATTGTCATAATAATAAAAGATCTGAAATTATGATTTTAGTAACTTTGATCCCCCCAAACCCCTCCTAAAATTTCGAAATTTTTCATACCCTTTCTTAGAGAGCGCCTAAGGCCCTAGAGGAAGCTACATACCAAATTTCATTCCAATCCGTTCGGGCGTAATTTGAGGATGATCAAAAACGCATTGAAAACGCAAGGAAAAATGCAAAAACGCCTATTTCTGGCGTAATTTTGGGAGAATCTCAAACATTTTTTAACAGACTACTTTTAGGCCTTAAACGAACCTAAGTACCAAATTTCAACATTTTCTGCCAATTAGTTCTCGAAAAAGCTGAGAATATTAGGCGTATCTTTGGGATGTTTTCAAAATCCGTTCTTAGTGCGCGTCTAAAGGTCCAACTGAACATGCATGCCAAATTTGAACTCATTTGGTTCAGTAGATTTTTAGTTCTGCTGATGAATGAATCAGTGCCATTTCGCTTTTATGTAGATAGATAATATTAATAATTTCTAAATCATTTGATCTATCAATATGAAATAAAAAGAAATTAAAAGATAACATGTTTATCTTTCTTTAAATACATACTAGTTATAAATAAAACAGCTGATTTGGATCAAAAGCTTAACTCAATTTTGGGTTAGGCCCATAACCAAATCACGTTTCTTGAAAGTATTTACATTAATTACCACAGCAACCATGTTGGTAAATTTATAATCAGGTCATTATTCTTCTCAAGCCACTGTCTTTTTAGGTCTTTTTTTGCAAACAAACAAAGAAAAAGGCTTGCTAAATTATAATTCAAACACCTATCACTATTAAAATTATCCTAACTTTATTCTTTACTAGGTCTATCTGACAAATTTGAAATATTGCTTTACCGTATCACATTGTGGTCTAATTTTATATCATGTAAATTGTCTCCCTTCTACATAAAAATAAAAAATGTCTGTCCTAATCAATCGTCATTCCCGTGAAAATAGCATAGTGTACAATAATCTGTTT
>JAGFPH010013075.1:4003-17219 GCA_018207615.1 Philaenus spumarius
CCAAATTCTTGTTTGATGCCCTAAAACATATAAATTTAATTTCGGAAATTCGCCAAACTTACGTCAGCGGTTCAGCTGGGCGATCGAGTTACGTACAGTACTTCTCATTCGATGCAGAATGTTTGTTTGTTTGTTTGACTCGTGAAAATCGTCCGTAATAGGCACAATTTTTCAGTTATTTTCACCGAACGAATTCGAGCCCAACGAAGCAATGATTGATAAGACGCTTACTATCAAAATAAGGGTCGGCCTTCCAGCCAAGGGTGTGAACACAATCGTCCACCGTTCACACGTCCCCAACCCTAAATCCCCTGACAATGGGGCCTAAGCGGATAAAGTCTACCTAAACGACCAAATAACACACATTAGTTTTCCGTGTTGTCGTTTCACGGGTGATTTCCTTCTAATTTCCGTCTTTTCTTTGTTATTTGTTTAGGTTGTCGCACCTGCGAATATCGGCGGCCTCTTCACTACCGACAACAGATGGGACTGCGGGGACTGCACACGGAGGCGAACGTCGGGGAACAATGGACGCAGCCACTGGGTCAGTTTAATCACTGCGATACAGCTGTCTGTGAAATGGACGTAGCGCTTCCTCTAGTATTATAGAGCCCTGACTTTTATTCTACGATTTAACTGTAACTGTTTGTTGTTCTATTGGATAATAGGAAGGATGCGTTATCGCAGTGAGACCTCTAAGGTCGAGAGTAGTAGGTGAGCATTGATCATGGTCCCCAGAACACGTTTTTGGGTGTCATTAGAAATTGTATATACAGGGTGTTTTGCGAGGGGTTGGTACAACTTCAGGATGTTAGGGAACCTAAACAAAGCGAAATTGGTTATATAAACATAGGTCCGGAGAAGTTTTTTCTAGATATCCGCCATTTTGTTTTTTTACAAAATAACTCATATCTATAGAAACGTTTGACCGATTGCGTTCAAACTCGGCATGAAGTTTAACCTATCTACGATCTATTTTAAGAAAAATAAGCGATCATATCCAATGTTCGTAACGGTTTGAAAATTTTAAACTTAAATTACTCAAAAACCGTACATTTTAACAACAAATTTCAAGACAGCTTTTTGTAGCCCTTTTGATTCCCTTTGATTGCGAGCGAAGCGAAACCGTTCATAACCCGAGGGCAAGGTGCGAGTGCAACGGAGCGGCGCGTGAGTCGAAGATTTATAGGCGCAAACAAATTCTAATACATTTCGTATACGTAGGCTGCTATTCAGCGCCTTGGTGAGTAGGCCAATTTCCCGAATTGTTGGTTGACAACCTAAAACGTATAAATTTAATTTTGGACTTCGCTAAATTTACGTCAGCGGTTCGGCTGCTTGGTCGAATTATTTGGTCATTTAGAAGCTTGGGGAGTTAACAACTTAAGTACAGAATAAAATAAACGGTACCAGAAACTGGCCCTGTCTTACTTTCTCACAAATTAAATTATTAACACGTTCACTGCTAAGGACGCACATGTGAGCTCTGACACTGAACACTATGAGAAGCGGCCGACGCACAGTGCATTGCACGCTAAACCCCGTATTGGGAGTATTTTTAGTATACAGTGCATTGCGTGCTTCACACGCCAACCCCCATATTGAGAGAAATTTTAATACGCAATTCATTGCGTGCTTCGCACGCCAACACCCGTATTGGGAGTGTTTTCAATACACAATGCATTGCGTGCTTCGCACGCCAGCCCCGTATTAGGGGTATTTTCAATAGACAATGCATTGAAGAATTTAGAAAAAAAAAAACACCTTTTTTGCCAAAAAAAAAACCCAAAAATCAGTTAATATTATTATTAATAGCTAAACGAGAATGGTTTGCAAGATGCGGTTTTATGCATACGGTAGGGTACATTAAGGGCTACAAATAAGCCAAATTTGATTAAAATCGTTAGAGCCGGTTTTTTATAAAAAAAAATAATAACTGATTTTTTGAGGATTTTTTTTGCCCAAAAGGGGGTTGTTTTTCAAAAAAATTAAAAACCTTTTTTCGTGAATCCATACTGGTCTAATTGACATGTCGTGCAAATTTGTACGAAATCGATCGAATAGTTTTTCTCTAGCTTTGTATACATACAGACATACATACGGACATTCAGACAGTCATGCAGACAGACAGAAATTTCGTGAAAACCACTTTTTTTAGACTCAGAGGGTCCCAAAACGGATATTTCCACAAAAATCTCAACATCGATTATTTTTTGCGACCATTATACTTTCTCTATACTATAGTATAGTTAGAAAGTAAAATGCATTAACAAAACGGCAGTGTTATAGCAAGAAAATTATGTAAATACTCCGAGGATGAAAGATGGTACAAAAAAGTGAATGCACAGGTTAAACACTGTGTGCAGTTTTCTCTTTTCCTATCCGTCTTGCACAATTGCCTGTTGATTCGCTCCTTCGACTCCGAACTTGACTCTACTTTCAGTATCATTATCATTGTCTCTCTCTTTGTCTTTTTTGGGCCACTTCCACTTTAATTTCAACTCTTCATCTTGTTCCCGATTCCCCCCCCCCATTTTGCATCACCACTCAATAGTTAATTACTGTTACTCATTTCCAGATTAATAAAAGAAAACACACTAAAACACTAATAACATAAACCACGTTGGAATGGTTAGACTAGAAGTGTAATACAACAATGTCTTCAATGTCAGCAACATTCGACGCTGACTGGCTGATCAGTCTTGCAGTGCAAGTTGTGACCAGAGTTGCCAATGCAATTTGTACCTTTTACCTAAAAAAATACCGTCAAAAACCTTCTGTATACTGTCTATAGCTAATATTAAACTCTACAATGCGGGCCCTTGACTGTATGCAACATGTGACGCTAACTGGCTGATCAGTGTTGCAGAGTGCATGTCGTGACCAGTGTTGCCAATGCAATTTATAACTTAAACAAAAATTACCGTATGTCTACAAACTGTCCCTAGCTAATATTGAACTCTACCTGAAGGGCACGCGAGCCTTTGTAACATGTGAAGCTGACTGGCTGATCAGTCTTGCAGTGCATGTCGTGACCAGTGTTGCCAATGCAATTTATATCTTAAACAAAAATTACCCTCTGTCTACAAACTGTCCGTAGCTAATATTGAACTCTACACTTGACTGTATGTAACATGTGAAGCTGACTGGCTGATCAGTCTTGCAGTGCATGTCGTGACCAGTGTTGCCAATGCAATTTATAACTCAAACAAAAATTACCGTCTGTCTACAAACTGTCCGTAGCTAATATTGAACTCTACCTGAAGGGCATGCGGGCCCTTCAGAAGACTTCCAGGCCCGGGCCTTTGGCGACCTGGCCAAACCGGCCCTACTCCGTACTATGAACCAGAATTGTGTTCATAGTAAAAGACTTATAGAACCACGAATACAGATTAATATAAAGGGTTCTAGTTTCATAGTATATTTTATTTTAGTACGGTTTATTAACTGGAATTGTGAACAATGGAGGGTTGTTATTGTCACAAGAAAATCAATTTAATCGAGTCTTTGAATTGACTTTTGCCCATCTAGCTTGTACTGGCAGGTTCATTGAACGATTGGGAGCGGACAGATCACAGATAATAAATGCCCAATTGAATCCTTAATTTTATTTATATTCTTAAAATAATGCCTCAAATATAACTTTGACTTCGGCTCGCATTAAAATTACAAAGTATTGAAATATTTTTTACCCCCACTTTTTATGACTTTTCTCGGCCTTTTCCAGGTCTCTGAACACGATAAAGCAATACAAACCTTTATGTTCGTGTCTGTCTGTCTGAGGACACGATATATGCACGCACACAAGTCGTAGAAAACTTCTGGTGGTGCCAAAATATTCGTAATTTTATTGCTGAGAGTTGAAAATCTTTTGAGTTTTATAGCGTGACAGCAACGTGAGGTGCGTGACAAAAACGTCACGTTAAAAAGCACGAGCCGAAATCACGAAAAAGTGTTCCATCTTTTCCTCTTGTTGTAAAGGGTGGAACCTGACGGTTTTCAAAATAAAATAGCGTTAGAGGAAATAATATTTACAATTTATTCAAATTGATAAAATATAAACATAGTTATACCATTTTCATTTATGGAATATAACATCACTTGGGTGTTCTCCACCAACATCCACACACATGTTTCTAATCTTTTCTGAAAATTTGCCTTTACTCGACGTACCATGGACATTGGTATTGCAGCAGCTTCATTTCTTATGCAGTTCTTTAAAACGGCAATTGCGTGAGGTTTTGTGACAAAAACTTTGCTCTTACGTTAGTCCCACAAGCAAAAATCACAAGCAGTTAGATCATGTGATCGGTAAGGCAATGCGACATCACCAAAACGTGAAATGAGATGCCCGGGGAACAGTCTTCGTAAAACACTCATCTACACATCTGCCTTGTACGCAGTAGCTCCATCTTGCTGGTGCCACAAGGCATGGGAGTCCATACCTATGGGCAGAGGGGGCCACGGCCCCTCCTAGCTCCCAGGGAAAGGAAAATATGTATATTATTAATTATAGTCAGGTATTTTTCTTGAAAGAGATTAGCACGAAAATATGTTTTAAATGTTATGTGCCGTTTGATTTTACATATACTTATTTTATTTTGTACAAGCAAGCATGAGCTGCAATGCACTGTGTACTGAAAATACTCCCAAGACGGGGGTTGGCGTGCGAAGCGCGCAATGCATTGTGTATTGAAAATACTCCCAATATGGGGGTTGGCGTGCAATGCATGTGCGTCGGTAGCTTCTGTTAGTGGCCAGTGTCAAGCTTACATGTGCGTCCTTAGCAGTGAAAGTGTTAAGCCCCATACCACGGCCTAGCCCCGCCCTAGAAAATATCATATGGGCGCCCATGCCACAACGAGGTCATTTCTAATCCAAACTAATGCAATTGTGGAACTAAAAAGTTCTGAATCATTTCAACGTACCGTTCTTTATTCGCGGTAACTCTTTCGTCGTTTTCATTTTCAAAAAAATAAGGCCCTATAACTCCAAAACTTGCAACACCACACCATAGGCCTACAGTCACTTTATCACTATGCAGAGTTGTTGGTTTTGCTTAGGATTCTCTCTTCACGTTGCAAAATGTTTTCGTGAATTAATAACCTTTCGCAAAAAATAAGACGTAATTCAGGATCAACAGGATTGAGTTTCTGTGCAACTGCTACCTTGTAGGGATGAAAATTCAAATCAAGATGTAAAAGTCGTTGTAAATTTGTCTTTGAAACTCCTAATGCGGCAGATTGTTTCCGGATTGATAGATTTGGGCTTTGCAGAACAGATGCACACACATTTCAACATTGTCTGGAGTACGTACAGATCTAGACCTACCAGTTGGTTTCACTTTTAATGCAGACACACTATTTCTGAAATTATTTATACACCTTTTAATAGTACTCCTACAAGGAACAGCACCACGACGAGGAACATGGTAATCGTTACGAAATAACCGTTGCGCAGCTGTCACAGACTGATTATTTTTAAAACAGCTTCGATTACAAAAGGAAGATGTTGAACTGTCCACTGCTCCATGCTTACTGAAATGGAAATCAGCTGTGTTCTTAATTGTTGCAACAATCAACAGTCTAAACGTAATAACAGCTGAGAAACAGCTGTTTTAAAAGTGTCAGGTTTTATCGGGACACCCAGGATATGTAATTTTGTTCTCCATTTAGGTAATTTACTTTTCAAACGGAATTTAATGCATCAACGTCACTCGTAGTGTCCTTTAATGCTTCATCTTAAAGAAAATTACAATTTCTTTACATTATAAACGACGTCAGTTTCTGAAGATGGACTCTCTTCGAAACGCTCCAAAGAAGATTTAACGGCGGAAACTTGTATTCGACAAAAATTACTTGAATAAATGTTTTCATTTACAAATAACATCCAGCGGAGAGATATTAAACAAACAATAGCTTAAAACATTTTGACTGCTGTGTAAACAAATTTTGAAAGGGTCGCGGCGAAGTCAACAACCTTCCGCCACGTCTGGATGTTCAAAGATAATAATCTACACATAAGACGGGACGTAACTGTTTATGGCAGCCAAAGTCTGTCCCGAGTTTTTTTCTCCTCTTCCCTTTCTTTCGCTTTTCGCGCGACCTTGGCGAAAGATTCCAGACAAAATATCCTTTCAGAGATACATAAATACGAGTTTTCTGTATCCATCGCAAAGTGCAATAACCGCATCTAGGGGGTGAAATGGGTGGACTTTGGGGCGCCTCGGTGCTTTATAGCCCCGCGTCCCGATGTTTCCAGACGTCTACGCGAGGCGCCACGGCGGTCTAACAGTCTAAACTAGGAATCGATATCTTTTATTGGTGAATTAAAACAATACGCGGCGGTTGTCGGTGTGTGCCCGCGATTTATTCGACTTTATTGGAAAACTCTCGTCACATGAAAATAAACAAGTTTTTCTTTTTATTTTATCGTAAAAGGGAAATATTTTTACGAAAACAACAACCCGTGACTGTCTGATGTTGGTAATGTATTCTGTTTTTATTGATTCGGGAATTTGCATTTTTTTTGCAAAAATACTATTTGAAATAATTAATGCATATCGAACGGTTGCGTGAAACACTGAATTATGTTAAATTAGTACTGTAATTCTGTTTTGGGAGTGGGTGCAGCACTTAATTATGTATATACTTTATGATGAAAAAATTCCGCAACCCCTTCGTAATTTTAAACCTGTTACACGTATGAAGGGTCTGCTCCAGTAAACGAGAAAGCAACCGGAAACGCAACCGCTTCTCACTATACCCCTATCTAAACAGTGCAATTTCTTGCAGCTGAACGCTTTGACATTGCCTCATTTCAAACCATTTTATAAGCCCATCTTTTGTAATGGAGTGTTGAAAAAAAACCTGAATATTCTTTATAAAATTTCGGATCCGGCTTGCAAATTATTTTTCATTATTAATTTTTTATTGTGTTAGGAAAAAAATTCAAACTTTGTACTTACAAAATGTCAATTACATAACAAATCAAAAGCATTTAAAAAAATGTAAGTTGCAAGACATATGCGTATTGTGACTGTGCTTAAAATGAGACCTTGCAAACAATTTTATGATAAAAAGTAAACGAAATAAATGGTTTGAAATTTAACATTGCTCTTATGGGATAAAAATCCAAGATGGCCGCCACTACAGCATACCCTTAACTCCAAACTTTCGGGAGCAGATTCTGCGCCTTTTAGGGGTATGAATGTATTTTACCACTATTCGGCCCTAGAAGCGGCAATGTTAACAAAAATGGAATTTTTTGCGTTTACAAGAATTTTTTCAATAAAATCGCCAATTTAGTAATTGAACTCTAATCCAAAAGTATTCCATAGCTGTTTTATTGATAAAAGGTTCAAAGAATTCATATATACCCGTAAAAAGTGTATTGATGTAAAATTTACAAAGTTATTAGCTCAAGAAACAAAAAAATGTTCAGTAACGAAAGGAAAAAGTTCAACTTCAGGCCTACATAAAAAGTAGTAAACTTTTTTGTACTTTTTTTCAAAATGTACAAAAGTTTTGTAACTTTGTTCTCAATAGAACTGTATAAAATTATACACCAATTTCAAAATTCTTATTTTGAAAACACCTGTTTTTATGTTCCTACTACAAGACTGCTACAAAACTAGGCCTATTTTTAATAGTAATTTAGGAATATATCCTTTACTTAAAAATGACATATATTATAAGAAAGTATAGAGGGTTAATTAAAGAATTGAACTGTGTACTTGTAAATTATTATTTTATAAAAGTATTTGACTTAGCTTTACTTGAATTAAAAAATGATATGAAACAAATGAAACCTCACGGCGATAAAGGACATACAAAAATTACCGCAGGACAGCGTGGGAAGTTTTGGTACATGGATTGAGATCACTATCATGACGCTTTAACATCGTTTGTTTTCATTATTTCTAATATTGGAATATGATATGGAACTGTAAATACATTGCTAAGTTTTAGTTATTTAAGTATGTAAATATTTAATTCTATGTTTTCCCTCAATAACGCCAAGACTGCTACAAAAGTAGGCCTAGTTTGAATAGTAATTTAGGAATATAATTAAGCTTTGCCTGAAAAATGAAACATCATTACAAAGTGTAGAGAATAAACCAAAGAACTGAACTGTATACTTGTAAATTACTATTTCATAAAATTATTTGACTTAGCTTTACTTGAATCGCCCTCGAGATCAAACAAATGAAACCCCTCGCGCACGTAGTCTATACAACAAAGTGTGTGACCGACCGTTGTAACTGTCGCTTTCAAAGCGTGAGAACAGAGAGTTTAGAATTCAACAAAAGTCTGTATTTACCATAACCGTACGAATATAATCGTTACCGTAAATGTGGTTTGCTTTACACGAGACGAAAGATTCAACTTTTCTCTACAAATAGATATAAACGTACAAAAACATATCGAATTGTAAGAGATGTAACGAATCCAAAATGTGCTGTTTCATTGGTTGAAAACTGTCCTATTGCAAGGGTTTAAAGAAACCTTTATATTTTCCAAACTATAAGAATGACGTCTGATTGGAAGGCAGTTATAAAAAATTCAAATCTTGACGAATCCAAAGGTATCTTTATATTATTGTCAAAATATTTCTGTCGAACGGTATTGAGCCTTAGGTACATATTTGTGTAATTTCCTATTGCTTCCTTGCGCGGCATCAATTTATTTAGAAAAGTGCGATTTTACAACGATGATTACATATGTAAATATACGTTTTAGAACAAATTTGTAAATACAAAAATTAAAGTTTGAAACATTACCTTTCCAATGGTTTTTCTCTTTTTGAGATTGGAAGACGTTTAGTGGGTGAAGTATTTGATACAATCACGAGTTACAAACGTGTTGTCGCGGCTCGGAGTGTCTACACAGGCGTGTAGTCTGCCGCTTTGAGGGTTAAAGGGAAGGAGGGGCGAGAGGCGGGGGGTTGCAAGTCAAACATTTTAAACAGTAACCCTTACTGTGTGACACCTCATTTTAAAGACCTCGTTGAGACGAGAAAATTGGTGTAAACTCTTCTCCTATACCCAAATCCAAAATAGCGGAGACATTAGTTGTGTAACTTATTAATTTTAAGTTACATAAACATTGCGTATTTTTTAAATCTACATTTATTATGATTTAGAAAAAAATAACCCCCAAATGATTTTTCTATATTTAAAAAAAAAATTGGAACCTATTCAATACCTAAATCCTAATCAAACCTGTTCAGATTGGTGAAGCACATGTCTGTTTAATGAACTTGGAGTTATTAATAAAAACAGATTAATTATTGTCTAAATGGCAACTGATTAAATTTTTTTAATTGCTTAATACACTTTATAAATAATAATTATCATTTCTTAAAATCAAAAGATTTAATTAAAAAACTCCAGTGATTACAAATAATTTATGAGTAATCCCCATTTTCATAAATATGACAAAAACATTTTGGGAGTTAATTTTTTCTAAGTCGTAATTAAAGTAAACTACAATTTTTTTAAAATGTTTCTGTACCTTAAAATCAACACATTGTCTTCTGCATCTAATTGAATGTAGAATACAATACGTAGAAAAATAGAAAATCTGAATTTCTTGGCTGCGCCATTTTGGATTAGGGTATCGGAGAGTTGTTTAATTTAACTTACACCAATTTTCTCGTCTCAACGAGGGCTTTAAAATGAGGCATCACACAATTAGAGGTAAGTAGAGGGTACGCCACCTGAGGACAAAAGGGGAGGGGGGCCAAACGTGCTACTCTAAACCGTTGGGTGAGTGTGGAGTGGGTGTGGGGGGTGGAGGTGGACGTGGGGGGTGGGATTTCCACCTCGCCGCCATTTTGTTTCCGCCATTTTTTCTTTTTTTTCTTATTTTTTTTTTTTTTTTTTGGCAGCCATCTTTTTTTGTAATAATTAATATTTAATACTTTGAAAAAAGTTTGGATGTCTCCGAGAATCGAACCGGGTACCACCATTACCCGAGTCCGCGACGCTACCGATTAGGCTGCACTGACGCTGTTAAGAAGTAACTACCTAGTCGAGTATATGAGTTGAGACCTTGTGTCCGATTGTAGACTTGGGTGGGTGTGGGGTGGGTGTGGAGGGTGGGGGTGGGGGTGGGGGTGGGGGTGGGAGTTGGTGGTGGCGGAAACGCTATTTTCCTAACCTACATTTTGTTTTTTCCTAAACCTAGTAGCCGTGATCTATGAAGAACGTTAGGCTTCGGGGATGTCCTTAAACTTAAACTGAAACTCAGAATGTGTCGTCATCTGACGCAAACCATTTATCTAATACACTTATACACTTTGTAATAACTAAAAAACAGGGTAGACCCCTGTAGACAGAGCCCCAGCCAACGCCCTGTCTGGTGACGACCACCCCAATGCAATAAAAAACAAAATCAAACATATATATTCTATACTAATTAGATGTACACTCTTTTTCGCATAAAACTCTAGACTGAAGTACTTACTCGTTCTAGACTGAGACTAAAGTACTTACTCGTTCATTGGCTCATTTATATGCTTCGCTGTGAAACCTTGAGCTCAATTTTTGGGTGGGAGAGGTGGTGGTGGTGGTAATCTAACCTAATTGGTAACGACACCATCTTGATGACGTAATATGCAATCTCTAACTTATAGGAAGTAGGGCAGTAGAACAATAAGTATACAAAATTTATGAATACATATTTTATTTGCAAATTATTTTACAAATTTTGCGACGAAGGAAAGTTCCTCCTCGGTAAAATCTAATGCTGCTGCTGCTACCCCCTCTTCGATGTGTTTTTCTGCAAAATTCCACTCTTCCTGGGAGAGTGAAACCCCCTCACTCGACATCATAGCGGTTATCGGCGCAGAGGAAGGCTCGGGTGAGTGCAGCAATTCTTCTTCTTCTTCTTCTTCTTCTATACTAGGTGTCGGTGATGGTGGTGGTGGCGGGGGAGGCGACGGTGGTCCAACGGCAGGCAAGTTTCTAATTTTAGGCCACCATAAATGACTCCACCTTTTTCTGAGCGGAGCAGAATTTGAAGATGATGCTGAAAGCCCCGATTGTGTGAGCCCCACGACCTCCGACGCCAAAACTATAGATAATGCAGTGAATCCGCGGGCTCTGATGTTTTCGCAGCTTTCGCGAATATCACTGAAAACAACAAATCTCGTTAGGGAACGAAAATAAATTGTATGTGTTTTTTCAACAAATATTTCGGAATAAAAAATTAAGAATACAGAAACAAGCAAGCCGAAGCTTTGAGAATTTAGTTCAAGTGAAGCAATGATGTCACTCGTGGCGACGTAACTCTAGTTGCAAAACAAAATCAGATATATTGTAAATTGATTTAGAACGGTTTATTGACAAATTTGGTACTTACCTAGACAACTGTTCAATCGCCCTCGTTAAAAAAGATTCAAACGCCTTCTGGCTTCTTGTCGTCCTCTTAGGAGTCTTACTGATTCGTCGAGGCACCATGATGTAACTGTAGACAGAGACTGAAGTACCCACTCGTTCGTTGGATCTTTTATACTGCTTCGCAGTGAAACCTTGAGTTCAATGACGCAATCTGTTGCAAGCAGCGCAAAGTGAAAGTTTCAGACACTTCTATCCGGTTGTTTCGTAAAAAAAGTCAGCGAAGTTGAAAGGTATAGACACTACAGTTGTTCTCTCATTTATGCTTCTTCCCACCAATATTTACGAAATTTACAGTCTCTTAAAACACAAGTGCACAGTCTCGGCATAAAGCCTGTACGTAAACAGTAATGACAGTTGAACAACTGATCCTCCGTGAAGCGATGACAAATGTTCGTGCAACATGTATAACCTTCAAAGTTCGTCTTATAAATGGTCAATTTCGTAGTTTTCTTCTGAGCTGTTATGCATTTACAGCGACAATACGAAAAACATCGACAGATTTTGCAAGCGATTCCGTCGACTACTGTACGGGGTGAAACGAAACACTTCAACTCGCAACAATAGGAAGCCATGGCTTCCGATCAGAAGCTTGATAGAGAATGAAAGAATACTCTGATTTCCGTCTTATTTATAATTGTCCTCTGTGTTTTCACGGGGTTGGAACCGTCACACGATTACGGTTAAGCCGTAATCCTGGCCCACATTACAATCCGGGGTGAACGGAAGGTTCACCCCTTAAGGAAGTAGCCCCAAACCATCGCTACTTCCGGTGACTACCACTCCATTACAAAAATGTAGCCTCCCAAAATATTAATTTATCAATTTTTCTACTCCTTACTCCCTTTGGTTTACGGAAGACTTAACTTCTCGCCAGTGACCTAAGAGCAGTGTCTTCAGAGTCGCTCGCCTTGTCCTCTGCGTCTAACTCGTTATTCGAATTGTCATCATCGGATTCGGCTTCGCATTTCATTTTTTTTATTCGCCCTTCGTCGCAATCGGATTCGCCTTCGCATTTCATTTTTTTATTCGCCCGCATCCTTTCTTTAAAAGCCGCGATCAATTTTTCATTTTGAGCTATCTTCTCCATTCTCGCTTCGACAGTGTCCGTCGGATCGTCCTCTAAGGGGACGTCTTCAGAGTAGTCGCTTCCGGATTGAGAAGAGCCGGAATCGTATTCAGTACTAAATGTAACTTTGATACTATCCGTATCGCTCACATCGAATACCTCCGAGCATTTTGTAAATTCATAACAATCTAAATAAACTTTTTCAATTAATTCATTATCTTTGTAGAAACGAATTGAGACACTTGCGTCAATACCCATGTTTACTCGTCAGAAGCCAGGTAGAGAATGGAGATGACAGAGTCATCTCCGTCTTATTTACGATTGTCCTCTGCGCCTAACTCGTTATTCAAATTGTCATCATCATCGGATTCGTCATCATAGTTTTCGCATTTAATTTTTTTAATCCCCCTTCGTCGCAACCTTTCGGCGGCTTCTCGCATCCAACAACAACCATTTCTCGCGTCTCTTTGATCGGAATCATCGATTATATAGAATATAGTATTCATCTCGTCTCTAAAATGAACCCTACGTTTCGAACTTGACATTATTACTCTCTCTCTCTTTCTTTTATTGCGACACTCAAGTCATTACTCGTCGGAAGTCGAGTAGAGAATGGAGAATACTCCGTCAGCTCTGGGGGTAATTGTCCTCTGCGTTATACGGGGTTGGAACCGTCGCACGGGGGAAGCCCGTGGCCCGCATTACAATCCGGAGTGAACTGAAGGTTCACCCCTTAAGGAAGTAGC
>JAGFPH010013075.1:17319-27732 GCA_018207615.1 Philaenus spumarius
TTTTTTTTTTTTCTACAATTTGTTCCTTACTCACTTTGGTTTACGGAAGACTTAACTTCTCGCCAGTGATCTTATAGGTTTACGGCCGCACCATATCGTACACACTTAGGTTTACGAGGAACTTAACCCTGCGCCAGTGACCTTTTAGGTTTACGAGGGACTTAACCCTGCGCCAGTGACCATTGTACATACACACGCACAGACACACACACACACACTAAGTAAGGAATAAATTGTAAAAATATTTAGCACTTTTTAATGCGCATTTACTATCGTGTTGAAAGTGTTGTGGTAATATACATTTAATTTCTGTACAGTAGGAGTATTTTTCTTCCTCTGGCAATTCCTTCACACGAGGATGAAATTTTCTCAAAAACTGAGCTTTTTCCAATCCTTTTGTGAAAATTGTGGAGAACGGTTCGCACAAAGAACGTATAGTTTCCTCGTCATACGGGACACTACCATCATCCCATTTGAGAAGATGATAGTGCTTTTGCAAATAACGCACCGATCTCCGAGCTTTAGCATTCAGTAGGTCAAATTTATAGGGTGGTTTGAAAACAACGACGCTTTCAAAGTCATCGCAAACTATAGCAAACTCTTTGACTATATATCTGTTTTCGTTATCTCGGAAACCGTGAAATTCAACCACTGCCTGCATATTTTTTAAACAGGACGATTTCATCGTACAGTTTGTCCGCTTCAGGGAGTGTGCTAGAAACGAGTTCGTCGTTGGTCAAACACTCACTGATGTAATCGCGTAAGTCACCCTCGATATAAAATAGTTCTTTAATACGACGCGTCACTAACGGAATACTGTCTACAAACAGCTCCCACTCTGTAGTGTTTAAGGGCAGCGAATGCTCCCCATCATATAGTATAACGTATCGTTTACCAAACACGCTATGCACTTTAAAATCACCGGTAGTCAATTTGAAAAGGTACTCCTCCTTAGTCGCTACAGCTGTTGTGACATTTTCAATATGAACGAGTATTTCGTTAAACAATTCGTGGGAAAAGAAAACAAATTTTTTATCCGCACGAAGCAATAGTCCGATGCCGTAGCCCGTATGCTGAAATAAACCTGTCGCTACGAATTTTGTGCACTCGGCGTTTAAGAAATGTACGGATTTCAAAAAGATGCCCAGAGGCAGGTTAGGCGGATACTTGGTCTCCACGTCCATCTTCTTCGGCTTCTCGATCACGACTGAGCCTAGACCATCTTCTTAACCGTACCGGAAAGAAGATTGTACACTATATGTGTATCGTGTAGAATGAGACAGTAGGCCGTGGTTTTATCGTCAAAATTGGAAGAGGTTTCTATCTCAAGTCTGACGTCAACAGGACCTGATTTTATAGAATCGTTCTGTTTCGAACAGTCAATCACAAAAATCGGGGCTTTGTCCTTGAACGAGGCGAGATCCATGCAAGGAGACGACTCACGTAGATAGTAAGACTGTTGAAACCTAGAGTACATCTCGTACATGGTCGAAACGTCCCCGTGGATACTATCGTAGGGAAAATACTGTGAATTTAAGTAAAGTTTTACATTTTCCACTCCACAGCGGTCAAACAAGGAAGCGTCTTTTTTAATTTGAATCTTCCTATCTTTTTGAAAAGCTACAATAACGTAACGCGGTTTTTCCATCTGGTTAGAAGTTTTTACGGTCCAGGAAATCTGTAGCGACGGCGGAAGTGTAGGGAATTCGTGAATCTCCCAGCTTCTAAAAGGGACGTGAACGGGAGCATCGCGTTCGATCATTTTTAAAATTTTCAACCGATAAGCATCGGTCACAGTGAGATGGGGAACTCTCCATTGTATGCTGGTTATTTTCAAATCTACGGAAGTAGCGTCAGTGCTAATTATCGCGTTCAAGTCGGACGAAGAGCGTAAAAGTACGAGTTCCTGTTTTACGTTCACCACAATTCTCTTGTAGTCTTCGAAAAAGCCCATAAGCATTTTCAAAGGTACGGAGATTGTAAATATCGTCGATTCGTGTGTTTCACCGACTCCCAGCCAACCGGCGTTCGCGAGTTTATTCTTTTCAATTTCCCGCAGAGACAAGAGGTTCTTTATTGTACTTGCAATTCCGACGTTTCTCGTTCTGTCCACTTCGTTTGCGGCGATTTCATATCGGATGTCGTCAAACAAAAAGGCTACCGCATTATTCACCAACTTTACGGGTGCATCGACATTAGCAGCCGTTTTTCCGCTTATTGTACCTTTGATGTACAGTAAACTTTCAAACGGTGCCGTAATCACGTCCTGTTGATTAATAGGTATACGGATTTCGTCGTTATTACCATAACTGGCTGACGCGTAAGGCCTATGCGAATGATATTCCATACCGGTGATGATGTCATTGTACTCGGCAGCACTATCGATTGCCAACAGCTCCATTATTAATTTTGAATCCAAGCGATCTCAGGAAACGAATGTTTCGCGGTGTTAACCCCAGCGAGTTTTGACGCGTACTGACCACCGGTTTATATTGACGTTCGTTAAATACAAGTCCCATTCTGGCGTCTTAAATGCAGCCGCACTGAAATTGCCTCGCCTCTAAAATCAATCAACTCTCCGTTCTGATCCCTCAGACTCACAGTCACATTATGAACAGTTTTCACCCTGACGGGTAAATATATTATATTTGACGGCGTTTCCACAATCTTGTAGCCCGGAGGGACTTGGG
The DNA here is from genome assembly GCA_018207615.1 of Philaenus spumarius. Lineage (NCBI taxonomy): Eukaryota > Metazoa > Arthropoda > Insecta > Hemiptera > Aphrophoridae > Philaenus > Philaenus spumarius. The sequence continues at coordinate 20,010 of JAGFPH010013075.1, forward strand.
GGTAAAACTCGTGCATAATGTGGGATTCGATACCGTTTTGAAATGAACCGGCCGCGATATTGCATTCTACGCGAATCATACTCACTCTGATAATGTTGACAGGCGTATTAGACATGTTTTTTATTAGCCGTCAATGTACCATTTTTAAAACCTAGTAATTGACCGATGGAACCGTCCTCCAAACAAATATCTTTCAAACACTTAACTTCTGCTTTTAACGTGTTGTTATTGGGTTTCAGTGAAAATGTAATTCCTTTCGGTTCTAGTTCGTTTACAATAAACTTTTCCATGTCTTCGATTTCGTACGAGCCTGTAGGTATACGTACGTCTACATAATTTGTTTCATTTAATTTGATTTTAAGTCGGTTATTCACGCCTTCCATTACGTTTGGAATAGAGTTGTATGTGGCAAGATCTATAAGACCAATTTCCCACTCTCCGCCGAGTTCAAGTGGCGGAAAAAAATCGGACAAGAGTGTGGAACTGTTACCGGACAACACGATACTCATTGTGATAGAAACTTTAAGCACAAATGACCGCAAACGACTGAGTCGCCCGACTGATGTTGCCTGTAATTATAGTGAACCGAAGCGTTTGGACCGAAATAACTTGTCAACTCGATTGGAGGCCTAAGATTTCCGAAACTATCAAAGTACTCGACGCTGTCTCCCCGTTTCTTATAGCACATCCAGTGGGTGCCGGTACCATTTATACTGTCCAAATTCACAATGCCCGCTTCGTTCCTTAAGGACCGCGAAGGAAGGGTATCTCTCATGTACACACCTCTGAAATACGGTATTTTAAATTTAACGGCATATTTTTCCAAATCAATATTAGTCAACGGTCTGATCGGGATCGAATCTATCGGGGTTTTTTTTTTACTACGGCGCTTGCGTCTTTTACCGCTCCCCTTCTTCTTATACGGTTTCAAGTAAAGACCTTTACCCTTTAGCTGTTTTAGCAGTCGGTCGACAGACTTTTTCCCTGTCCTGCGTTTCTTCCTCCTACCACCTCCGATTTTTGATTTTAATTTCATCGCGTTTGTTACGGCCCAAGCAGCTGCTTTTTCACCTATAGATGCGTTACTCGCTTTAACCCGACCCCAAGCCTTTTCAGCTAAATTTTTATCCGCAACTCTACGTCTGTCGGAATCGCTGTACTTACTATAGGCTATATCGTGCTCTTTACAAGCTTCGTCCAACAAATTTACACCTTTATCGCCTCGTGCTAATCTCTTGGCTAATTTCGTGCCGGGTCCACAGTAGTTGTAACCGGGTAAATGAAGTTCTATAGGTAGAAGATCGATAACTTTATTCAAAAGACCACGTCCTTTCCTGACAACTCTTCGCTTGCGACTGACATGTGTTGACCGTGTCTTCGCCATTTGTATACTAAGCTAAGACGAGACTAACCCGTGGTTTATGTAGAAAAATAAAACATATCCTTCACAAGAGAGTACAAATCTTTGAGACGCTTCTCTTTCATACACCTGATTTGTAATACGTCAAAAATATCCGCCTCTATTCGTGTAACGTAGCCGACAAACTCGTTGTAGACGTAAACGTTATTCTCACCAAAAAAGTATACATTTCCATCGATATACTGAAATCCCCCCTTTACAGTCGACGGTAACCCTGCGTACAGCTCCCTGAATCTACCCATGTACATACTAGTACGAGCGCATTCGTCGTAACGCGAAACGTAAATGTCATCGTGGAAAAAGATGATTCCTCCTTGATTGTTTCGAAAAACGGCATTTATTTGTTTAACATTACCTCTTCCCAACCAATCGGCAATACCGTACTCGTACAATACTTTCAGGCTAGGATAAGCGAATGTGTACACAGTACTGTTTGTTAATAAGACTACATTACTATCGGCTTGTTGATAGAGACCAGTCAAATTGTTAAATTCGCGAGGTAAGAAATTCAACCAGTCTCTAGTTAATCTCGGAGCAGTGTACGGTTCTCGTTTTGACACCTCCAAGTGAAATTTCCAAAAATATTGTTCATAAAATAAAAATACGTGCTTATCGCCAATTAGAATTTTGTTAATTTTACCCCTCAAATTACAGAGGTCGGGTGCAGTAGCTACGGGTGATTGAGGAGGCATAGCGGTAGTTGTGGTAGTGGTAGTAGAAGTAGTTGATGTTGTAGTTGGAATAGGCGTGGTACTAGTGGTTGTAGTAGTAGTAGTAGTCGTTGTTAGTGGTACGTATATATTCTGTATACTACGCATGGCGTCATCGGATATCTTCACCTGGTACATATCAGTTATATTTTGAGGGAGAATTGTATAAGGATACATTGTCGAATTGAACTGATTATTATGACTGAGTCCGAGAGCGTGACCTATTTCGTGAATAAGTACAAAATAGAAAGATTGGGTACCGGTTGCGGGGTAGTTCATGCTGAAATCCCAATATTCATCGTTGTCAAAATGAATTTCTACTTTTTCGTGAGAAGTAGTAGGTCTTGCATCACAATGCGCTAAAACTCTACCAGGACCGTCGAAATTAAAATTGCATATGCCGTTGCCCACACCTATTTTCATGTGTTTCTTTTCACTCATAGAAATTACAATATTTGGGTGTAAATTGTCGCGGTAAAATTTTAAAATGGTGCTATTACTCCATAGTTCAAATGCCCGTTGTACTATTAACTGATGGTCTCGTGGTCCGTACATATACCATGATATCGTAGTATTCTTCCAACCGAGTTTAGCAGTCGCGTCCAGAGGGTGGTCAGTTTCGTTAAACCCGCAAAAGCTTTGCTCACCCTCGGAGAGAACAGATTTGATAAGGAAAAACACAACCGCCGCGGTCAAAGTCATCCTAATGAATGATCGAATTTAAGAAATGCAAGCCCTTACAAAGTGGGTCTTACTTTAAGCTAATCATTTCCACATCATACACCAGGTGAAAGGGGAACAAATTCAGCCTTTGAATAAGCTTTAATTACTTTTTCCATAGCTTTTATCGTGTCATTCAGTTGAGATAACGTGACGGCGTCGTCGTCGTCTACGCCTTTAGCTAAATTACACAATCGATTCTGATTTGCGTTAAAGGTTTTAGGCGAGTCCCTCGTTATAGCGTTTGACTTAACCCATTTCGTTAAATCTAAAACACTCGTTTTCACTGCATTTAGTTGAAGCAGATTCACGGCATCTCTATCTTTTTTGGCGACCGGTAGATTCGTGATTCTTTTGGAGCCGGCATTGAATACATCATCACCTTCGGGTAATTGAGTTACAATTATTGCGTTTGCCTGTAAAAATTCTAAATTAACCGCGTCTCGTAACGACACCGGTGGACCGATATTATTTATTATATTATTTTTAAAATTCCATCCGTGTTCCGACAACGATACGATCCCCTTGTTCAATATACGTTCGTTAACGTATTTCATATTTACCGCGTCCGCTTCTACTTTGGGATATCCTACGTTTTGTATACGTTTATTATTAACATTATAGCCACTGCCGTCGGGTAAATCGGTTATAGCGTTTGCCTGTAAAAATTCTAAATTAACTGCGTCTTTATTGGACACTGGGTGGCCGACACTGGTAAGCCTTTTATTTCCAAAGCCCCACCCGTTATTGTCAAGAGTTATTCTATTGTCCACATAGGACTTGGTTGCAACGTCTTTCTCATTCTCGGGAGTTTTTACATTACATTAACGTTTATTTTTAACGTCGAAATACTCTTCACCGTAGGCTTGGAACGGGTCAACAGGTCTTTTGAGAATCACACTATTCGTAACCCACGACTTATATTTATTTAACTGATCAAAGTTGACGGCGTCCGTTATGTCGGTTCCCCCTTTGACATTGGTTAATTTTTTACCTCCGAAATCCCACTTATATTCATCTGTAGGTATTTTACTATCTACATAGTACTTGTTGACTGCATCCTTTTCATTTTCTGGTTGACCCACATTACATAACAATTTATCCTGAATGTCGTAGTTCCCCTCTGAGGTGAGATTAAATCCTACACCTTTAGGACCCTGTTTCGAAACCGTCGCCTCGGAGTAACGTCCAAACTTGTCGACACTCATCTTATCAATGATCTAATTTTTCTATTTCCCAACCCTTTTATCAACCCCGCTTCACGTAGTTCTTCCACGATTGATGCAATCTCGTTTGCGTGACCCGTATGACCTGCATCATTGGAAGCTAGCAAAAGTCTCAATCGATCGCACAATTCATTAGGATCGTCCCAGTACGCGTAGCCTTTTCCCATATACGTTTTGGGTGGGAACAAATGTTTTATAATGCTATTGTATTTAGTCGACTTGGGGTTTCGATTGATCTGACCTCGCGGATCGTATTGTCTTTTGTGTGCATTTGTTTTCAAGCAGATATCTTTGTAAGCGGCCAAGTCTGCCTCGGTGTACACATCGCCTTTGGGCGAACGTTTAAATAGTAACTCGTACAATCCCTTCGTTCCTTTATAGTTAGTGCCGTCTATCGTAATTTCTCCCTCATCGGAAAATTGTAGATTTTTATTTCCGACCATAAGCTCTTCGTTGTTGATTCTCGGTCCGTAAATGTTATCTATAGCCTTTATCTTGGCTGTATCCGTTATCATTTTAAGCATGTACTTACGTGTAAGGGGATGCTTGAACGTTTCGTTCACATACTCTGTGGCTTCGCTACGCCCTTGCGGAGTTGATAATAAATCAGTCAAGGTTTCGGGTGTTTCCGCAACTGTTTCCGTTTCGATAAAACTAGGCCCCCGAGGAGGAGTATCAAAAGTCCCCGCAGTTGGGAGGGATTCGTCAAAGACCGTCGGTTCGTCCTTGATCTCTGTTTTTACATCATCATACCTCCCCTGTATTTTAGACAGCTCGCTGATAATCGGTTTTTATTGTTTCGCAAGAAACCGTTCCGTATCCACTTCTCCGTGCCGTATCTGTCGATATTTCCTCTTGATAGCTTCCCTGAGACGATTTATCTCGAGGGTGACCTGCTCAGACGAAGACATTTCGTAAAATGAACGGTCATTTGTGTTAGATATTCTATTTATGGTAATTCTATAGATCTCAAAAAGAGCGCGTACTTTTTATTCTTCAACAGATAGCCCACTACATCACCTGCCGAGACTTTAAACATTTTACCTTTTCCCTTCCAATAGTTGCGCATATGATTATCGAAATATGGAATGTGGTTCACTTTGTTTACGTCGACGAATACAAATGTTCGTTTTACATTAGCGCGCCACTCGGGTATTTCAGCCACAACGAGGTAGTCATCTGAAGGTGTGTCTTGCATGTGTCGTTTGAGTTCGGCTATAGGCCTAGACGCGGATGTGTCCAACAGGAAGGAATTGAGCAAGAGAAACTCGTCTAAATTTGCACCGGTAAATTTGCGCCACGCGTTTAGCTGTATCGGATCGACGATGGAATATTTTCGACCGTCGAACGATAGACCGAAATGCGCGCATTGGTTCGGCACAGTGGGCAAAGCTAGTTTAAGAAACTCGACGGTAAACATACCCTGCGCCTTGTTGTTTACGGCTTCAAAATGTTTCCCCCGCATTTGGCGCGGCAGGTCTTTAGGCGCCGGTCCAAACTTTACGTTATAACTCACGTCGACACAACACTTTGAATCGAGCAATAACTTATAGGCGTAAACCGGATCTCGAATAGGTATAGTCCGCTCCGTTACTACTACGCACCTCGATGCATAAGGTAATGAACAGCCGTATTGCAACATATCCAGGTAAACTCGAGTGTAGTTTATGTCTCCGTGGTCGGGTCTAACGGTACGATCGAAAAAATCGGGAAAAGGTCTAAAACGCGAGATTAAATTTTGAGAATGTCGTACAGTGCCTTTCATCATGTGTTCGTTGTAAATAACTAGCTCAAACGGTACACCGTTCTTTTCGCTCTCGTGTAGAAACTTTATCCAAGCTTCTCTGTTGTAAATCCTATGACCGGAAGTAATCATCAGTATGACCACGGGCGGTAAACTTTTACTGTATCCTCCACGTCTCTTGTGACGCCAACATCGTCTGTTAAATATATCCCCGTGTTTAGAAGCACGACTACAATAGTTGCCGCAAAATTGTTTCCTATTGGGATAGTACCAAGTACAAAGGTTTGACTTTGGTTTAGAAAGTCTTGTTACGGAAGCATACGAGCCGATATCGTTGTACGTGTAAATACGCATTATATATCTTTTACAAAACGATCGAATCCTATCCTATACCGCCCCTCAGCAATCTCACTGTCTTTGTCTATAACCACAAATCCGTGTTTATCCTTCCACGCGAGAGCACATATATCTTTAAAAACTCCAAAACAAACGTCCGGCATGACGTGATCTGTAAAAATGTGACGCAAATTCATCTCGTCTTGTTTAAATACTACTAAAAGGTTGGCATTGTCGCGGATCAGCTGCTTGGGTATTCTGCTGTAGGTCTGTCCCAAATAAAACGAATCTATATTGTTATGACGACCCATGGTAAAGTAACTGCGTATATGATCGTGTTTTTCACAAGCGATATCGTCAAATAACATAACAGAATCTGGTTCGGCTTCGTTGGGGGGAATTACACTATCGTTGTCCGAATATGGAAAATAACCGATACCCGAATTTTCAAAAACATTTTCCAATAGTTTGTATTTAGGTTGATGAAGGGACTTGGAAAACACGTAAATATTTGCAAATTTCAATCCGTGCTCCTCGAACAACAGATTAAATACTACATTGGTTTTACCACAATTCGAAGGACCACACACAATACACCTAATAGTATTGGGCAATAATTGACTGTGACGTTTTTTGGTATTGTTACTTTCCGAAAGGTATTCGTCAAAATTTGACATCCGAAGCGCGTGCGACATACTTTCGATACGCATTGTGAATAGAAACTGAAGGACATTTACCGGAGTTTCTCTTTTTAACGATCGGCTTTCCGAGACTCTACGATCGGCATCGAGACCTGCTTACCGAGCCTCCACATCCGTTATTGCACAGCGTTGTGACCTCATTGACATTTGGCCGAGCAGCTTTCTCTTATCTACCCACGAGTTGTGTGCATGCGAGGAGGGCTGCTTACCAAGCCTTCACATCCGTTATTGCACAACGTCGTGACCTCATTGACATTTGGTCAGAGCAGCTTTCTCTTATCTATCCACGAGTTGTGTGTTTTATCGAATCCGAGCCATTTCACAAGAACTTTGTTTCCTTTCTTGCGCAATACTTTTTCCACGAGATAAACGTCGCCCGTGTTCGACTTGCTTAACTCTTCGCCGTAAAAACTACCTTTTAAAATTTCTCCTTTTCCGTCTTGTAAAACATATGTGGTTGGTTTTGTAGGCCTAACACCGTACACCGTAAACACTTCGTTTGTCCAGTTGGGTAGATAACCTTTAGCGAATGTCTTTTTATACTTGGAAATTCTAACTTTATCGTCTAATTTAAATTTAGGTTGACTTTTGATAGACTTTTCCGCGATTTTTGCCAATAGTAATTTTTCGTGTTTTTTCAAAACTTTAGAGGGTTTCATTCCGATAGTACTGTGTACGGTATTATTATACGACTTTACTATTTTAGGTAACAGATCGAGCCACTCGTAACTGCCTTGTGCGGTAAACTCACGCCACATGAGATTTTTCAAAGTACGATTTAACCTTTCCACTATGGAAGCTTTTTTGTCCGAATAGGTGGCGTAATGATTTATATTGTATTTTCGCATTAACTTTTGCACGTGCGC
>JAGFPH010013076.1:7687-22298 GCA_018207615.1 Philaenus spumarius
TTAGTTTTTGTACTTAAAACCTTATAAATAATCCGAATTACGCGCACAGTAAAAGTGATCGCTATAAACCAATAGAGTACTATAGGTCTTGATATTAAATATAAGCGATTCCTTACAAATAGTTGTCTTAAGGGCTGGCGAAAGTGGCCTCGGGCCCGATGCTGAACAATCCGTTTTTATTTATTATGTAAGTCAGATCTTATAGAGCCGGTATGAAACTATAAGGCATTAGGCCATTTGGCCTTTCAGTTATTTCAGTGAAGTATTATTTAAACTAACAACAAAGGTTATATTTTAACAGCGCTTGTCTAGGAAAAACTATTTATGCGTATTATCGACATCTTAGTTACCTTTAATATTGTAATATTAATTAGTAATAAATATATCCTCCTCGACAATCACAACTAACTGAGTTTCTGTCATTTTTCAGGGTAAACTCATCGATGATAGCGTACAGGTTGTTGTATCCGATAAGTTCTGCCTCCCCTACTAACACGGCTAAGCTTGGTATTCTGTGTTGACAAATTGTGGAGCATAAAATGTTTTTACTTTAATTAACAAGGAAAAAACTCTCTGTACTAGCAACTGTAGCAGTGACTGCCTCAAATATTCGAAGGGTTGCTGTGAGATTTGGAAATAAAGTTTTCAAATTTAAAGTTTCGATATTGTTTAGGAGATCCCATGGTGAAAGAGTTGCATCACCAAAGTTGACTGAATATATTAATTTCAAGCTATGTAGTTCATGATGAAACCATTTATTAAATCTTTTGCACTATTGCTGCTGATTGTTCTTAAATTAGATCACCTGTCATTTCTTTGCATCACTGCAGCACAGAATAGACACATAAAGAGCGAATTAGCGTATCTCCTATCACACTGTCCAGGATTGCATTGAACACTTCATGCTTGAAAACTGTCTTTGGATCATTATCGCCATCTGCATTATCTTTGTAGTACTTCTTCTTGAAGATGTTGTAGCCAAACTATAAGTTCAGAAACTACCAGACAAGACACGCTATGATGAGACTGATGCCAGACATAGATTTATATTCGACTAACGAAATTAATATTTAACGAAGAACTGAAAGGACCGTGACAAAACTTGAGTGAGTAAAACAAAAGTTTTTTCCTCAGCAGCAGGGCCCTCTTCGGGTTCTGGGCTCTTGCCCATCCTGCTTTGCCCTCTCGCCGGCCCCACTTGCCTGCTATTCTACACTCTTATTTCATTAAAAAACGAATAAATTATGTGCAGCTTTCAGCTGCAAAATAGAAAGCTTTATTGCTTCTAGTATAAGAAATATTTTATAAATTTTATGTTGTAGAAATTTATTAACGCATCTTCTGTTATAGCAATCATATACCGGGAGATGGGTAAGCATGGACGCGGCTTTATATTGAAGAATTAAGGAAGTAATTTGATGAAAAAAAATGCGCATCCAAGTAGTTGAACGCAGTCAATTGTGATTTGCCATATTTTATTTAATAATTATTTTTCCTTTTTAAGAAAGGGGACTTGTCCCTATGTCTACCTTGTGAGTTACCTAACATTCTATTTTAATTAAATTTACAGTGGAACTTGATAAAAGGTTTGATTCGCCGCACCCAGGGTTCAGCGAAGTGGCAGGTAATGACATTAGACCCTTGGTAACTCCATTTTTCACTACTGTATATGTCAAAAGCATAATAAACTTTTGCCCTTGATGTTCACAGAAGGTCTCTCACAGGCAATAAGGTTACTAAGAGGGTCCCAAGTAGCCTATCAATACATTAAAGTGGTACGATGAAGAAATGTAAAAATTATAAACCTAAACCACGTTTGAAAATTTGTTTTAAAAGGCAACTACTAAAAAATAAAACGCTACTGTTAAGCTCACGACTACTAAAAGCTTTAATTGACTAGTGATATTGGACAAAGGTATATTCTAAAAGCTTTTCTACAAAGCTACTTCAGTTCTAACCTTTTAAAAATAAAGTTTCCTGGTGATATCACGTTAGTGTTTATATTTATCATTTAGAGTCTATCGAAAAGTGAAAATTTAGGTTTTTTTACATGTATCCTGATATTTGTAACTAAAAAGGTTTGTTTTTGTGATACAAATTTACAACAGAAGTGATTCTTAGTTGTTTCAGTAATCTCATTGGAACAAGAGAGTATGGAAGTCGTGTTATTTAACCAAAAAGTAATACTTTGTTAATGGTTTAATTTATTTTTGTATGTACATTTGTTGTGTCCTTACAAAAATACTTATACATTATTAATTACTTATCAGATTTGACATAAAATTACCTTAAACTGTTTGTAAGAATATAGAGTATAATAAAAGTTAAAAAACTGAAATCTGATATCTGGGCCTATGCACTCCTTGTAACTTACGAATCTAAACATCTTAAAATAGAAAAAACAAGAAAAAGTAGGTCAATTAACTATTTCAAGGTAATGATATAAGTGTTTATTGCAGAAATCCCATATATGAGGTGTTTATTTACAAAAACCCACTAGATGAAAATTGTTTTTTTATTTTGAAGATGTAATTTTGTACACATTTGAAAATACGGTTAAAATGGTTCAAACCTCGTACAGTTTTATGGGAAAAATGTCATTGTAATAACAAAATTGTTTTAGGCGTAGGAAGGTTTTTTTAGTTTCTCGAAAGATTGAAAACGTTCACTTAACCTGAAGATAACGATTCAATTTGCATTTTTATGCCCTTTAATTTTACTCGTCACAAGATATGAGTTACGTTTAAACAAAATTTGAGTACTTAAAAAATTCCCCAATTTAGGGATGGGGAAGGGACAACTTACTTTGTAATCATTAAACGCAGTTTGATTTGATTGTAAACCTAATTATCAGCTTTTAGTTAGAAATTTTCTGCCCAAAATTTATTTATTTTGATGGAAATATTATGTGCAAAGAATTTCAGTAGAAATACCTTTAAGATGGTTTTTATATCAGATATAAGAAATTCACAAAGATTATTTCTGTAGGAGTTCTCGACTCGTAAAATAACAGTTTATATGGTATCAGCGGTGACTAAATTACCGTTTCTTCTAAATCGACGACAGTTTCCCACTCTTACACGGCGGAGTCGGTAGTCCCTAATGGTTTTAAACAAGAATTTAAAGTACTACCGCTGCGAGTGTAACAAAGGGTCCTTTTTTATTTCCCTGGAGACTGGAGGCATTTCCATCGACGGCATTTGCTATGAAGAGGTTGATTTAGATTCATTGTTAGAGCTATATTTTACGCGGTAAAACAACGGGGATAACTATTTTAACTAAATGTATTAAACTAAACGTATTAAAATTAAAAAATAAATGTGTTTATTTTCTTGTTTTTATAGAGAACAATATCACAAATGAAATAGTTTCAAGATTTACTTTAAAAAATATCATCATAGCTTTTTTTACCTATCTAGTTTTATAATTTACTTACGTTTTGTATAAACAGGGTGTTGACAAATTGTGTTTCCAAGTTGCACAATCAATTTTTAAAAAAAACTTCCTATAAACACATGTGCTAAAATTCTTAGTTTACTAGATACACTCCATTTTGTTTTTTTTAACAATATAGTTTTTATCTCACCATCAGTTTGCATTGAAACGTAGCATGGTGCCAAATAATATAAAGAGCTGGTTTGGAAACAAATAACCAACCTAATTTAATAACCCTTACAAAATTTGGCTACTTACATTTTTTAATCCAAATAACACAAAAATGTGAAATTTGTATGTTACTGTATTCGGCATTAATTTACTGCACAAAAACGCAACTGGGTGTAGGAATATAATGGGCGCGGTTCTAAAGCTACCATTCTCTGCATTGTTTACAATTACAATATTCGATAAGAATTAAATTCAAGCAGACGCCATTTTGAAACGGGTCCTTGAACTGGGTTGTTTAAAAAATAGCTCTTTACATTATTAAGGACCATGATCAGTTTAAATTCAATCATTCAAACAGTAAATTAATGGAGATACAAAATATTTTCTTAAAAATACAAAACGGCTGATATCTAGAAAATTAGACTTATGTTTATAGGTCTATAACAACTTTTTCGTATTGTTGTGCAAAAACGTCTTCTGAAATTTTGAAACACAATTTTGCATCAATTGAAATACACGTGCTTTCATACGGAACTCTTGATTAAAATAAATTTATAAACCACTATCGAATGGGTTTTGCTGTTTCGAAAATGTATCAGAACAATTATTCCAAACGGAGCCTGGAAACACAAATACTGTAAGGTGTTTTCACCATGTCAGACTTTAAAATTTTAATGCAACTTCACCATGTCGTGCTTTCTAAAACCTTTAGATATTTATTTTAACTTTGGATTGAATGTGTAACAATTACACATATACCTTTTCTGTTGGTTCCACCAGAATCACATAGCAGGCTACACTTCTCTTGGCTTGTGAGTGTACTCCATAGACTTGGTATTAATAATTACAGAGACGCCTCAGTTAAAAAAATCTAAATAATATATTCATCAAAATCCTTTGAATATTTTAATTACAGGTGAATCTACTATTTACTAAATAATATGTCACCAACTCACTTCCTTCAATAATTAAATTTCTATAACAATTAAAATCCCATGATAAAAAACAATCATAGACACTATTTAAAACATAAAATAGGCCCTACAAGCTGCCTAAACAAATCAATTTCTAATAACAAAATAGCGAATTCATTTAATACATAAATTAATCATTCCCAATGTAATTACTTGTCATCAAAAATGTTTTCTTCCTTTTCTTTGAAAATATGTATTGTTAAATGGTAAATGGCCGCAATTGCTTTACAACTCTTGGTTTAACAGCTAATTCTAATGGCTCAGTTCCACTAAAACTAAATACATCTTATACTAATTTAAGTCTAAGATTAAATGTCAGGTATATGTTTTCGTTTTTTAATTCAAAAATTCCTACTCCGCGAGATCTGTCTTACAATTAGAAAATTATTAAATCTACTTACATCTGTAAACATCTTTCCTCTCCTTCTCCTCACTTTCACTTAATTAATCTAATTAGTTTTTTTTAAATCCAAGTTAGGTCACCCCGCACACGGATTTACTGCTCGACACTTTCACTTTTAAAATATTGCCCGAGAATGGTTTCTTGAAGAATTCGCTTAATTAGTTGTTAACGCATACAGATTATGCTTCTCCCGCCTCCTTTTTCGTCGCATGTACTTGACTCCTCCTGGTTGGTGTGTTTGAATATTGGTCCCTTATGATTGGTTATAGATTTTGGCAAGTTTGACATTATAGTCTGCTTTTAAAGATTTGGCCTACGTGCTTGTATGCTTTCTTCATGTTGTAATCTTATACTGGGCATCCGGTTTGGACTTCCGCTCTACGATGAATTGCCTTCCAATTTAATTTGGTCTTCTTTTGTAGATTTATTTTTTAAGAAGTTCTCATTGGTATTTGGTATTTACCAACAACCCTGACAATACATACCATTTACGATGAGTCAGAACACTACCAGCACAGAACTTGACAAAGACACTAATCATTACTGCATTACTTGGCAGGTGTTTGTGAAAATAGTTCTTGCATTTCGCATCAAACATGGATCGATTAAGTTACCTGTTCCGGATGAGTGATAATAGTTCTCTCAAATTAAAAACTTGTTCCGGATTGGTAAGATCCATTACGGTGTTGAATAACCTCAAACAGGAGAGTAATATAATAAACAACGTGGTCTGGCAACAATCAAAAATGTAATCAGCTGTTCTAAAACCCACTACAGCTGCTTTAATTTACCAGTACTGTTTATTTTGGCGCATACACTGGAATCACGTGGTTAAAACCTGAACTACCTAAAACTTAATTACAATTATGTAATGAGAAACATCATTATTATTTTGCAGAGAAATGTACGATTGTGATTTAGTTTTGAAATAAGAAACTGCAAAATGAAACAAATGTACTTCAACGTAGAAGATCACAATGGACCTAATAAATATTATCAATGTTGGAAAAAATTACATTTGGCAAAAAAAAAAAAAAAACTACTCGTTACTTATTGTAATCAACTGGCAGGAACGTAAATAGGCAAATTTCAACCAGAGGCATGAACTTATCTTGTCCCATCCTCCCACCGACAAATCAAACAAAACCCCTTTCTTACAACACCTCCTGACAATGCCACCACTCATTAATAATGAATGAGTAATAATTATTCTGCTATCTTAATTTCGTTCAATTAACTTAGGTAGTAAGTGCTTGATTTCTTAGGTAAATAGATTTATTCGCTGCAATTTTGATTTCAGTACAAGACAAAATACCAAAGTAATAATAATAATTACAAAAAATAATCATTAAAAAGTATTAGAGAGTACCATGTTAGGTAAATTATGTCACTCTCATCATAATAGCTACAAATGAAATGAAAAGCTGCAAATTTTATCGCAATATGGGAAAGTGAACCAAGGACTGTTGCTTTGGAATAGGATATTTAACTAGGATAAACTGGAGAGCTTCGCTCCCAGCTCACTTCGTTCATCAACTCTGCGGCGACCCTGTTCACTCAACGTCTACTTTGTTAATATAAGATCTACCAATAAGCCTAATAGTGTTTGGTCACTGAAAACTTTTTCTCTTTACAGGTTCCCATGTTAGTCGTATTATGTGAGAATTAATTAAAGGTTATATGTTTTATTGTCCTGGCAGAACCTTGGCTATGGAGTGTAACATAGTATTTCTGAAATAAAAGATTCTTTTGCACGTCGACCTTTAAGTGATTACTGAATGGAACAGAATGTTGGTTGATACATAAAAATTTCCTGCGTCTCTGTAGGCAGGGAAATCAGACGCAACATTATTCTACTGCTAATTACAGAAATCAAATTCTAACTTATATGAGTATTTGCGCAATCATAGACAGGCAGTATGTACCTCAACATAAGTGTCTTATGGTATGGCTTGTACACAGAAGGCACATATTTTATCGTTAATGAGAAAATCGACGGACAGACAAACTAGTGATATTCTAAGGGTTCCGTTTTATTTACAGCGGAAACAATCTTGGAGGGTGTACGAGAGGAGAAAAATTGAGGACCCCTCGTTTTTCTTGTTGTGTTTGAAATCTGCAGTACAACTGCACTACAAAAATATGGACCTCTTTTTCTCAGAAACCTTTTGCGCAAAAGTAAAGAGGGGAACGCATTTTTAGAATCGACAAATAAAGTCAGCAGGGAGGCGTGAAAGTATTTTCTGAAACACCCCACAATCATCCTATGGTAAATATTAAGTGTAATTCCTAGTTACTGCATTCGAGTAAAATTATTCAAATAGTCCATTATTAATCAATAGAGTCAATCTTATGAGCTCGTGTGAATATCTAGAGTCGGTGCATTCAATGGCATTTAATTTAATAAGTACCGTTGTTGTTGTTTGTTTGAATTGTTTTAAATCATATGTACATTTACTAACTTTCACTAACCTGACCACAAACAATACAATGTAAAAAGAATACAAACCCAAAACTTTAAATACAGTATGATTAAAACAAGATAGTAGGCCTATAATGTAATGGGCCTACGAAAAAAAGAATCTTACCAAAACAATGTCAAATAACAAATGGTCTTACAGAAAATAGTTTCAAATAAAAAAGTTGATTCAACTAATAATTATCTACAACTTTTTCGCAAAAGGTTTCATTTTGCCTAAAAGTACAAACTTTTCTCACTTTGAATAAGTTATTTGTTGTCATAATTTTTATTTTATATAAATACTTTGTAAATTTTTTTTAAACACAATTATAATATATTATACATGATTTATGAAACCAAACCTTAATTATTTATATTTGCCATAGTTTTCTCTAAAAGGTGAAATACTTTTTTTTTTTTATAAATATTGTATACAAGTAGGAAAAACTATAAGAAAGTGAGGCGCAGTCCGTTACGGAGTTGTAACTTTCTTAGTTAAATGCAATTTGTGAACCTAGTTTTCATGGAATTTGTTGAACCACCAAGGCAGAAAAAGCTGGAATGGTTACACGCCGATTAGGCCAGATACATTCCTAGTGTGAGGTTACTGTACATTTAAGTAACAAAAAGGGAGGAGGAGGTTACGTAAGGTACAGGAGATGAAGGTACTTGCATGAAATTCTTCAGTATCGCTCTGTGATGGTCAACAGCGATGGCTGTCAGAGTGAAAACGCTTACAGGCACATTCCTAGTGTGAGGGCACTGTACATTTACGTACGGAAAGGGAGGAGGTTACTTACGTGAAAGGCTTCAGTATCGCTCTGTGACGGTCGACAGCAATGGCAGCCAGAGTAAAGACGCTCACAGACACACTCACAGTCTTCACAAAAGGACAGAAGCTGCACATGAAAACTGGTAGTGTCCAACGTTGAAGTAGAGCCGCTTGGAACTGCAAATAATGTCAATTGTTGATACAAGAAAGTAACAGCCGTTGTTGTTTTAAAATAGCTTTGAAGAGAATCAAAACCTGAAAAGAACATTTCATCAGCATGTCCTGGAATATAGCATCAAGTTACCAAATCGAGTAATTAAATTCATCTTACATCAAAATAAAGAATAAAGCTGACATAAACATAGCTCCTAAATGCATGTATACAGGTTTCGTAAACGCTTAAACTTTAGTAACATTTGAGAAACAATTAGAAAACAAATCATGAGTGTTTTTGCAGAGAGAAACATGATGAACGTGGCCACCCATTAGGAGGACTTAAGCAGCGTTTTGTACTCAAAGCAGGACGTGAATGTTGTTCAGCGAGTTCAAAGCTAAAGTTATAGTAAGCATACTATTATTGATAAAATGATAAGAAAAACCCATAACATTACAGATTTTAATTGTTAACGTGTTCAAGATTTAAGTCTTTATCTTGAATCGAGTTACCTAATTTGTAATCTGTGCCTACTTTCCATCGATGCGCTGTAATGGGAAAATGGTGCAAAGTTTGTTCTATAGAGACTGGTCGTAATTATTATATTTGCAATGTGTTTGTTAATTGTTATAATTACCGGCTGATTGTGACTACTTTATAGTTTGGAGTCCTATTTGTTATAAATTAATATTTATGGCTAAATTAGGACGATGTAGTCTTGATGATTCCCAAGTACATTTGGACACTTGTTTTGTTTGTTATATCTTCTAGTCTTGTGAATCACGTTAGTTATTTACTTCTTAATTTATTAAGTAATAGTTTTCAAAGTTGGTCCTCTGTGTGTAGAGTCGGATGTAGTAAGTTATAAGTGACAAGTTATTATAAAGATCCAGTTCCAATTAAATGGTGGGCAAACTACGCATGTTAACCTAAATAATTTAACAAACAAACGTCATCACGGTCTGTATGTTAGGTAGCTCTACCTACGGTTCTAAACTCTACTACCGGTAGTAGACATTGTTGACAGATTAGATTAATTGAACAGTGGCCCTGTCCAAAATCCAGACTTAGGTATGGAGCAAGTCACTGATCCGGATCGTTATAATTTCGATCACAATTTTTAAGTTGGGTGATCTGATCAATGAGCAACAATTTTAATCAATATACCTAAACTCTGAAAAGTTTCTTTCTGAATCAGGAGATCTTATATTTTTGCTCTCTTACAAGTAGAGTGGGAGCCCAGGAAAATATAATTAAATGTTGAGAGATTAATTCACGACCAGTTAGTTCTTTAAGATACATATTTGGGTAACTTGTATACGAATTCGAAATAAGAAGCAGAATTCTTTGAGTGAAATAGACCAATAAGTTTTAATTTGTCGTTATGACATATTTAAGAAGTTGGAGGTTCTAAAGTAAAATCACTGAGGAAATATAATGCCTTGTGAAATCAAAAGAAAAGTAGTGCATCACATGAACATACTGAGTGTTTTGGGTATGAGCTGAAGCTACTCTTCTTCTGGCAATATCTCACTACAAGGTATAGAAAAAAAAGCTTGCGGATAATTTTTCAGTGACTGTGAACAATTTTATTCTTACATTTTATTTACTCCTACATTTTGAATTATTACAAAATTAACTTTGAAAGAAGTTTCGCTGTTGAGTTCATATAGCATTCATATAATGGCATAACATAGGATAACATATAATAGTCGTTTGTTTGCAACGATTTATCTACACATCCGATTCAGATAAACTTTTTTGGATAAATTTTGTATTTTAATTTGAGTGAACTAGTGTGCAGAAGATAGTATTTAGTATTAAACTAATTCGGTTAGCATGTTGAGGAAACGACTAGAAATATACGTACAGTTTTTATTTATAGCTATAAATTGGAACGAATACACCATGCTGTTCAAATTGTTCTATTGTTTTGGAAGGTATTTATAGCTAAGGTGTCGTGGCAAACTGGTATGTTCACGCCCAATCATAAATTATTACTGTACTAAGATAGAATGGTTCAAATTCCAGTAAATAAATGATTTAATCTTTAAAACCATGAAGGGGACTCAAACCTATAAACCATCTTCAAAACCTTTAGGGATGGTCTGTTCGCTGAGTTGATTACTTTTGAGGTTAAATAAAAGCTATAAACAGTTAATTATAAACTCGAAAAAATATTTCAAAAACCACTCCTTGATATTTTTGCAGATCTACTAATAAATTACTTTTTTATTTTAAAATGTTTGAGGTTACTGTATGTACAGTACACACGTTCAGTTAATATCGACTTACAGTCTACATGTTTTATTTGTAGCGTTCCGTAGTGTACAGGAAACCTTGTAGTTACATCATTTGGGTAACCGTGTGTTGGGTAATCAATGTGCGAGCGTAGCCTATATTTTGTAATTGTGGTCTCGTGTGTGTAAGTGTTTTTAAGTGTACTATGTGTTTTTATTTTTATTAATGACGAAGGACAATGGTCCTAACTTGAAAATGGCTGAATAGCCGAAACGGCCGTCGTTGGACGTGTGAAATTTGACTGTTGGACGGTAAGTTCAACAAGTTTATTTGATTTTACATTATACTTATTTTATTTTTACAAGAGTTCAAGCATGAGCTGTTCGGTCACTAGGCCTACTTGGTACGGCCTCTAGGCGTGTTATAGCTTTGTGTAGGCCTATTCATTGACAGGGTAAAGGTACAGACTCAATGCTGTACGGGTTAACAGCCAAATTGGCTTCCCAGATTTTAAAAGTTTTTTTTGGGGAGGTCAAAAATTTCCCTGGACCCCTTTTGCCGAAGGAAAGAGGGTACTCCTTAATCCCCAAACCCCGTTTAGCCCTCTAGGCTATAACATATCATATAGGCGCCTTTACCTATTAGGATATACCCCCATATCAAAATTTTTTCATGTTTAATATGAAAAATCAAACTTGAAAAGAAGAAGAAAATCGGAAATTGGGTAAAATAGTGTGCAGATTAGGTATCTGGAAATCCAAAAAGAAATTTTGAAAGACACTTTGTTTTAAATAAGTTTATGTAGTTTCAAATTTCAGGGGTTCACTTGACATGTTTCTGACTTAGTTAAACGTTTAATTGCCGCACTCGCCCAGGGCGGAATGTTCATTCCTTCGGAACTATAAAAACCCCTCCTTCGACTACGCTCTTCTTCTTTTTTATTATTTTATTACCAAATTCCTTGTACATACAATAATATATACAAGGACCTATAGCAGGCAATCAATACCCGTACATAGGTTGGCCCTTATCTAACAACAACAAGCAATGACACAAGTGAAACAACACCTAAATTTCAAATACACAAGACATAACTATTAAAACATTACTTAAATATAACACCAAACAATGTAAACAGCAAATTATCCTTAAATAATGTCAATGTTTCTAATTTGCTCTATAACTTTACTTTTTAAAACTTTTTTAATTACGTCTAAATTTTTTAATTTAATCGGCAACTCATTAAAATACTTTTTTGCATAATAAGTATAGCTTCTTTGACCATTTGAAAGCAAATGTTTCGGCAAAGTAACACTTTTAAAACGAGTATTAACTGTTTTGTCTAATATTCAAGGGTTTATTAGGATCACTCTCACCCAGACCCATTACCTTGAAAATACGTCCTTGCAATCTGCCCAGAGGATCAAACGAAGCCTCATACACACCACCCCAACCAATTATCCCATACACTGAAGTTTGTGGTTGTTTTTAGTTTTGTAATTTAAATTTAAAGTTTTTCTTTGTTATTAAAAATTAAAGTTATTTCATTAAAAATTTGCGTAGTTTTATAGATATGTATTGTATAGTATCTATTGTGTGTATATGTGTGTGTATGTATGGATGTAGGCATGTGTATGTATGTAGGCATGTGTATGTATGTGTGTATTTCGCGGATATTTTATTTATGATTTACCTATTTTATTTGTAGCATGAGTCATGATAGTTTATATTATTCTTTATATTTATAATTTTGTTATTATTGTCTTTATTATAGTTTTGTTATAAATTTTGTAATTATTTATGTATTTTGTTGATGGGTTCAGTAGAAGGGGCTTCATAGCCTCGACTGCGCCCAAATAAAGGCGATAAACAAACAAACAAACAAACAAACAAACAAACAAACACTGTCACACTGAGGGAAAGACCGTAATATATTTGCAATAACTGCTAACCCGACAAAACCATCTTAAGCTTGTAGAAGACATAGACCAAATATTTTAATTTATTAACTAAGTTATTTATATGAACATCTCACTTTACGTTGTAATCACATGCAATTCCCAGATATTTACAGCTTTCAACCCTTTTCAGATGGTTTCGCTTGTCACAGAACTACCATTTGTCTAAAACAGTCGTGAAGATTTACCTTCAAATTCTACCTAGTGTCATATCCTTTCTCCTTAACCATGTAACTCCTTAGTTCTCATGCTCAATCCTACCCACACCTTCACTAACCTAAACTTTAAAACGTGTAATGGTAACTCCATTAGTGTATAGTTAGTATTAGTCGTGTAGTGAAAATAGGCCACTCCTTTACTTTTTGACTGCGAGATACGAACCAAACTCCAAAGTTTTTAAGAACAATATGCTCTCCTTATGGATCTAAGAATATATTTAAAGCTCTGATTTATAGTTGGAACAAGTTCTTAAGGGACGTTTACACTTGTACACATGTATGAGAACTTGTGTGAGATACTTATTGAATTAACAAATCCAGAAACATTTGCTCACTCAAAAGCTCACACATTTTGTGTGAGCTTCGACATTTCCTCATACATTTTGAGTGAACGAAATTTTGTTTGAACATTGACTCGTGTGAGGTGATTATTGAAGCTTTTCCCAACCAGCTGATTTATAACAATACTTTTTGAAGGTTAGGTTTAATTGCGTTGTGTACAAATCATTAATATTTCATTAATTTTTTCAATTTAAAGTTACTACGTCTAATTGGAGTCGGGAGTTTACACTGCAACTAATTGAGAAAATTAGGGCTTTTAATATATGGGATGTAAAATCCAATGTTAAAATCAACTTGCGTGCAAGTGTAAATGCTCTAATGTGATTCAACAAGTATAGTGATTTGTGTACTCAAACTTCATACTTGTTTCTCAAACAAGTATCTCACACAAGTTCTCATACATGTGTACAAGTGTAAACGTACCTTAAAATATTTAAAAAAACATTAATCCTTTCCAACAATTTCACTAATTAAATTTTAATACTACAATTAATGGTAAAACTCTAGCAATAGGTAAACTAAAACCAGTTATTTTGAACAAAAAACAAAAACTTGATACCTCAATAACTCAATTTGGTTGAGATTTGCAATTTAAAAATCTAAGCTGTTTAATGCTACGACATAGTTTGTGATCCATCGTTGAAAGATGTTAGTTTGTATTCAAAATTCCAAATCGGTTGACCGGAATGCTGCATATATAGAATTTATTAAATTTTCTTATATTAATTTGCAATACCATTTTCATGTTGGTCAGTCTGGTTTTCGACTATTTCTGGATATTATTATTTATTTGGAGTACCATTGTTCAGGGTTTAGATTATTTTTGTTAGGATATTTCCTCATTCACTTATTCTCTTTGTGTTTGAGTGGAGTCTTGTGTTTTGTATTTAATAATTTATTTATCTTAGAACTTTTATATAGATTTGCTGTAGGAACATATTTTATTCCTGTGTTGAGTTAATAAAAATAACACTTTCAAAAGGTACCAAGGATAAAGGTACTTACGGCCATTTTATCCCTTCCCACGTTCGTGTAAAATGAAACGACATTACAGATACAAAATCTTGTAACGTTTATAACACGCGGGTTTTATTTTTTACCACTGGAAGCGTTTTCAATAATACAAGCTCAAGATATGCAAATGTAGTACATTGGAGAAGGAATACTGTTACATTTTATAGAAACATTTATCCTGACAGTATATTGGTTGTTCGGTCTCTAGGTCACAGCTATACACGTGTACTGTATACACAAATCTTCTTTCCAGATTTGTTACAATATTGTTTATTTAAATATTACAAGATTTTATTTGTTAAATAGATTTACAATTTTGTAAATCTTTTAGTTATTAGGAATCTGTCCCTGTTCGTTTCGCTCGCTAACCCCTGTGGTGACGTATGAAGCGAATGCAAACATATTATTGTATACAATGTTGTTTTTACGGAAATGATGATTGATTAGGATAGAAGCAATTGGATATAT
>JAGFPH010013077.1:0-27726 GCA_018207615.1 Philaenus spumarius
AAACCTTATGTCGTGCCGTGTATTTTAACTTTTAACTTTAATCAGTTTAATGAGCGTTATTTTGACTGGACTTTTAAGTCAAAACGGTATGAGTCATACAACACAACACGCCCCTTCTGTCTCAAGGTCATAGTCGAAACTTTGCTTATTGCTGCCACTCATCCCCGACTCCAAGCCGACACTTCAACATTACATACATCCTGTCCGGTGTGTATCCTGTTTAGTAAGCAGGGCAATTAGGAAATTGTAAAGTGATTAATCTTGATTTTTTTCAATAATATCTGTAGTAAAATCACAAACTTAATGGACTTAAAAGCGTTGCATCAACAAATAAAATACGATAATACGTGGCATTTCCTTATCAGCCAACAAGTTTAGCCGATTATAATGTCAAAATTAACTGACGACTCCATAGCAACCTGCAACTATAACTTATTTAAACGTACACAGTTATGGAGTTTCATTAACAAGCAAATTAGTTTGACAGAGCGGGGGCTCATTCTACTGCTGAGTGCCGCGAAAATTGTGCGCATTGCACTTTCACGGCTGATACTAGCAATATATAAACGTTAAGTATGTCATGTGATACACAATTTTAAAGCTCTTAAAAGGGGCTAAAAGTTTTGTTTGTAACATTTCTGTGTAAAATGTTAGTGTAAATAGGTGGAAACCAAAAAGTAAAATTACGTAATTAAATGTATAAATTTTTATCAGCTTGTTTACAAATAACTACCAAACGGTAAAAGATACGATAAAAAGGATTAGGACATTAATTGTAGAAACAATTATAAGAAAGACAACGAAAAAAATTGACTCCAATACCTTTAATAGTTTTTGAGATAAACGCGATTTACGAAACCCTTGCAATTTCTAACTTTGGGGGGCGCTGAGGGGAAGCAAGGGGGTAGGGGTGGGGACTTTTGGCAATACACTTGTCTAAACTATAGTAATCGATGGGGGAAAAATTAGCTTTTTACTATTTTTTCCTCTATCGGGTATTTTACGACACAGGTTGACTGGACTAATGGTCAAAACCAAAATAACTCCAAACACCCAAACCCAAATAGACCCAGTCCACCAAAGCCTACTCCTAATCAGAAGCCGAAAAACTAAATAAGGAGGTTCTGCCTAGAACCTAGATAATGAAAAGATATTTTTTTAATCAAATTTCCATATGAAGAAATTTTTGTATGAAGAAATAATTTGACCATGCAGCTGAACAGTGACTTTAGTAGAGAGAATTAAGAAAATTATTTTAATTTCTTGCTAAACTAAGGCTCAACAAGCGTAAACTAACGATAAACGAACGATTTAATTAATTTTTGGGGTAAATATGCTTTATGGGCGCTACTGGTGTGAACCTAGCAGCGCCAACATTTTTTGGCTATGTATGGTTTACAGAGCCTAAACAAATGATGAAAATGGCAAACGTAAACAAACGATTCCACTTATTTTTGGAAAGATTTTTGAATTGGGCGCTGCTGGTGTGAACCTAGCAGCACCCATTTTTTAATAACTCTTGAACTAAGGCTAAAGAAACTATGAACATAGCTAAACAAACGTAAACAAACGATAAACAAACAAAACTAATAATTTATTTTTTAATTTTGGAATTGGGCCCTGCCAGCTTCACATACCTAGGGGTGCTTTGACACGGCCTTGGGGTTGGGTTTGGTTTGTTCACATTGCGCTTTTAGCTCATCCTCTTAAGCCTAGTCCACACTTACAAACATGTTTGCGGAAACATTGTTTACAAACTGTTTTCCAATTGTTTTCCTATTTCTCATTTGTTTCTCCGATGTTTGCCGAAAGTTTTCAAAATGTTTTCGAACAGTTTGCAAACAAATGAC
This sequence comes from Philaenus spumarius, assembly GCA_018207615.1. NCBI lineage: Eukaryota > Metazoa > Arthropoda > Insecta > Hemiptera > Aphrophoridae > Philaenus > Philaenus spumarius. The sequence goes on from JAGFPH010013077.1 coordinate 1,851, forward strand.
AAACATTTAACTTGTTTCAGCAAACAAAAAACATTGTTTTCTGTTCCCAAACCAAATGGAAAACACGGAAACATGTAGACCAGGCAAAGTAGGCTACTAAAAAAAAATTCATAAAATTTGCCTACAGTCCCGGATTTGGTTGCAGTTTTCTGCAACGTGTTCAGAAAACAGGAAAAAAGTGTAGATATGACTAGTTTTGGGAGAAAGCGGAAATGCATCACAAGTGAATAAAGTGTAGGCTATCTCTAAAAGTGCATAATTTTTTTGAAACCTCTAAAAATGGATGAAAAGCCGTGAAAATCGGTAATCGGGGGTTTCTGGGGCGCTAATCTCATTTCCGGCCATACGAATGCTCAATATTTATACGTAGGCATAAATATTGAGTCGTAGACCTATTAAAACTAACCTAATCGGCTCCAACCTGCACAGCGTTAAGCCCCGTGGCAATGTGTAGTGTGTACCTCATTCAAATTTAAAAATTGGCTATTTCTGTACATATGAAATCTGAATGTTTCTTATTTTAAAATCTATTCTTACGCATTATCGAACATTAAAAATTCCAATGTCTTAGCTATTAAATGGATCTGCCGCTCATAAGTATTATGTACGTATTAAAATTATTTACAATTGCAAAAACCATATAAGGAGCATTATAAATGTTTACCTTCTAGCACTACAAAACAAATAAATGTCTTCTGTATTCAAATGTAATTACTCTTTATAAACTAGATTTGTATTGTCATTCTTAGAATGAACCTTTTAAAAAATATTTTCAACTATGAAAATAAAATGCAAATACAAATATAAACTGGAAAAACTGGCAAACCCAATTAAAAAAGATTACTTCCTATTTTAAAAGCTGGCATTTCACAATGTAAATGACCATAACTTACATATAAACTTGTAGGGAAAATTAGATTAGGCTATACCCATTTTAGAGTTTACTACTGGGACAGATGAGCAAAAAATCGAACTGAAAGACTTGATGAAGGTCGGGGTTGAGCATGTATGAATTGATTTCCGGTCTGACATACTGATAAGACAACAACAGAATGGCGCGGAAAAACTTTCTTCCTATACGTTTACAGAACTTGTAACTGTGTATGTAACATAACAACAGCGATTGCTCGCAGTACATGTACAGTGTTAGTTATAAATTTGCATATAATTGGAAAAATAATGCAACAATTATGTTTAGTATAATTTATTTAGCATAAGTGATAATTATTTGTAAATAAAATTAAGGAACATAAAAAAGTTAATAGTGCATGTACACTACGCATTTGCTCGGATCCTACGCTGTACAAGTATTGGTGTGTGTGTGTGTGTAGCTTTGTTTGTGTGAAACGTTGAGGCGATAGCCCATAGGGGATTAAACTAACAATAAAGTGCACGGAAAGTAAATTTAACTAACTTTAGTAGCGTAAAATAAGATCAAGATCCACTCCTGTGGTCCTTAAATAAACGGCCACTATGATAAATATGGAAAATAAATTTGAAACTCCTCACCTTACTTCGTTAGGCCTGTAAACTATTTGTCTGAGATAAATAAAGGTTAAAAAAAATTTCCCGAAAATGCATAGCAAACATATAGTTTATTATTACTATATTTTTTTTTTTTTTTTTTGAGTTTCATGATTTTTGGTATCCAAGTCACTTCATAAAATAAAATAAATACAGGAAATAACCTGTATATTACCTGCTTGTTAGTTCCTCGTGTGACTTCTTTGATTCGTTTTACTACGACGCGTTTCGAGACCGTAGTCTCATTATCAAGTAAATAATATATCACTCCCCCCCCATGTCTAAAAAAATGTCTGCCTACAACAGCTTCATCCACCGTCTTCTCCCTATACCACTAAATAAACAGGACTTCCATGATGAACTTAACACCATAAAGCATATAGCACAGCGAAACGGCTATCAAAGTTCAATGATTGACAAATTATTACGTAAACACATGAAAAGGACATCCATGCCACGTAAAAACAAGGAAATTAATAAATTTGTCTCGATCGAATATTCTAACATTGTCCCTATGATGCTAAAAAATACATTTAATAAACACAAAGTTAACATCACGTATCGAACAAATAACAATGTTCAAAAAATATTGCGTCATAAACGGTCAACACCAACAGAAAGGAAGTCAGGTATATACAGAATAAACTGTAACGATTGTGACCGCTTTTATATTGGACAGCCAGGCAGAGCGCTTAAAGAACGCTTTAAAGAACACCTGCCGCACAATAACATGCGTAAAATGAAGTCAAATTACGCTCAACATTTAATAGACTATAACCACAGTCACATGAATTTCGACAATAACTTGACACCTCTTCATTATTGCGTAAAGGGGAGATCAATGAACGCCATAGAAGAATTAGAAATTTATAAAGAATTCAGACATAACCCATAAGTTACTGAATGATCAGCTATCTTTTCAATCAAACGACCTATACGATACAGCCCTCGGTTATCAAGATAGGTCTGGTCAATGACCACCTTACATATAGACTGCTTAGTTTAGTGTATCGTAGACGACGAGATGGAGTACACCAACCGACTTAATCCGTGTCGCACAAAAAATTATTATGTGTTGTGTATTTTTGTTTTTATTGTGTTTGTGTTTTAGTGTGTATATGACGACCTGAATAATATAATAATAACCTGAAAGTAATATATTATTTACTTGATAATGAGACTACGGTCTCGAAACGCGTCGTAGTAAAACGAATCAAAGAAGTCACACGACGGACTAAAAAGCAGGTAATATACTGATAGTTATTTCCTGTATTTATTTCATATAGTTTATGTTTATACAGCTACACAGACCCGCGGAGAAAAAGAAGAGCGATGATTCGAAAGAAAGAAACAGAAACCATCGTTTAGTCAATAAAAATCCAATATAAAAACAACCTTAGAGGCAGAGTTTTTCAAAATAAGGAAATAATCAGGAGTTCCTGCAAACGAGAGACAGAGCTTCGAGCCACATCCGTTAAAACAGGATGCAGTGTCTCATTGCAGCGTTGCCAGACCTCGGCCGCCAGATTTGCGCCAAATATTGATAAAATGAATATCCACTTGTGAACCGTAGCGATGCTAGCACTCCAAGACATAACTTTTTGGAACTAAAAATATACACTAGGGTCCCATTTGACTGCCAATACAAATCAATTTTATTCGTCATTAATCATCATTATAAGACAGAATAACAGGGTCTGCAATTTGGCGGCCGTATACGGCTTCCATTTAGAACCAGCCGCCAAATCGAATGCAAATCGTGCCATATAAGGCAGCCAAATGGTACCTAATCTTTATATATATATATATATATATATATATTGTCTTTAAGAATAAAAAATGTATGAACTCTTTGGTGATTCATAAAAAACAGTTATATTTGTCATATTTCTGCTATTGGTCATGATTTACTGGTCACCCAAAATTGTTTAATATTTCATGTAAGTAATATCTAACTCATATTACCCCATACATATTATTTATGTACAGGGATTTTTCTTAACCTGATGCAAGTGTAAGTTTTTATCCTCACCCTTGTCTTTTAGATTTTTGATGACGCCGCTACTGAGACCTGTTACACCGGCCGAGCGGCGTTACCAAAGAGCTTTAATACGGACTAGGTCTTCAGTTGAGAGAATGTTTGGTCTCCTTAAAAATAGATTCAGGTAGGCCTAATACTAAGTAATTTTGAAAACAACACAATTCACTCTTTACATTACAAATGTTATTTTCTCCCCTTTGTAGAAAGTCTGGAGCTTATGTATATGCATGTAGATAAATATAAATAATTTATTATTTTAATTTATTGCTGCACATTTCATTTAATTAACAAAGAATTATGAAATTTTACTGATAATAATTTATTGCAAATATTCTGTTCTTAAGCATATATTTATTTTCATAAAACAAATTATATACGAAACTGTTAAGACTATTATAAAAAAAGTTTATACCATATTTTAATTCAAAACAATGTGGTTTTCAGATGCCTTCACGACAATAACACTTTGCGGTTTCATCCTCGTCGTTGTTGTATTATAATCATTGCCTGTGCTGTGCTACACAACTTCGTTTACGCAGGGGGCTGTGGGAACAGGCCTTGGAGCCTCTTCCTGAAGAAGAAGAACTTTTAGTTGATAATTATGAGAATGACCAAGTGCGACCAGCTGATCTCGAAGAGGGCATATTGACGCGGAATGACATAATACAACGCCACTTCTTAGACTAAAGAATATGTTTTTCAGGACTGAAGTAAGTAGTGCAACAATCAAACTTTAGGTAACAAATAATAAGCTAAAACAAATGTTCAAATCTTTTTTATATTAACTGGTTGCATTTAATTGTACTTCTCACTATTAATTCATTATTCATTTATTGTATTATTTATGCGTAGGAACAATAAAAACTTCCGTTATTTCACTTATGTACTTATTTATTGTATACCTCAGGATTAATGGTTACCAATGTAATATTTTAAAATTGATTTAATTTAAAAAAATAAACACTTTTAAAAAATGTTACAAAGTACAAAATATTACAATATAAAAGTACAAACATAATTTCTTGTTATATTAACAACTAGTACGTGCTAGTATTGTGCTTGAATATTGTCCTATAGTTTTAATGTGTATTTATTTTATTTTTATATTATTTATATATGTTATACATTTAAAAAAAAAGAGTGATTTTAAGCTCCAACTTAAACACACTGGGGGGCAGGTTTAAGTTGGAGTTTAAAAAAAGAATCGTATTTACATGATTGTTTACCAAAATATTGCAAAAACAGGTTGTATTTTCGTCATCAGGATTAATTTCTACAAACATTATTAAAAAAACATTTATTATTTTTTTTTACAGTGTTAAAAAAACTGATACTGATATCAGTGTGAAAAAACTGTAGAAAAACTGATATTTTTCAGCTATGGATAAAAATAACTTTATTTACTTAACACAAAATTATTATGTGATAAACTTATTCCATTTTTACGAACTTGTAATAGGAACTAGATATTGCATTACGTAATTGCATTACCCCTTTACGAAACGTAAAGTTAATAATAAAAGTAGTTAAAGTAAAAGTTAATAATATAATAGTTTACATAACAAAACAAAAAATACTTTAAACCAAAACTTAAAATCTTTTCCTTTTCAAATAAAAATACACTTTAAAAAATAAAGTAAGTAAACAGTCCTAACAAATAGTTTAGTAGGAAACTGTATTTTTTAATAGATAATACAATATTATTACTGCCCCGTAAATTATTAACACGTTCATTGCTAAGTCGCACATGTGAGCTTGACACTGAACACTGTGAGAAGTGGCCGACGCACAGTGAATTGTACGCCAACCACCGTATTGGGAATATTATCAATACACAGTGCGTTGCGTGCTTCGCACGCCAACCCCCGTATGTAACCCCCAACCGTGACTTCATAATTATATTAAAATAGGAGATGGGATAGTAAATTAAAGTAGGAGAATAAATATGTTTGTGAGAAAGTATGTGCCAGTTTCTGGTACCGTTTATTTTGATAGCGCTGGCAAACTAGCCTTGTGGGAACAATTTTCCAGCGGCTGGCTAAACCAGCATGCTGGCGATTACCAGCGTGCTGGCGAGTTTAGACGTGTTCAATATTGAAAGCGCTGACAAAGAGAAAAAGGTCACGTGATCTATCAGCGCTGGAAAACCAGCCCATCACCAGCACCGTGGGATCACTTAAAAGCAGTTTGTTGCTTAGAAATTATTGATGTGACAAGTCGTATTTGTGTGCAGTGTTCCTGTCAAGTGAGTCACAATGGCATTATCAGTGAAACAAGAACTACTGAAGTGGGAAACGCAGACCGTCATAAAGTTCTTAAACATTTTTAAAGAATATGAATGTTTGTGGGACACATTTCATCAGAACTATATAAAGAGAGATGCAAGAGACATAGCTATGAAAACCTTACAAGAACATCTTGGACAAATCTCTAAAGAAAAAAAAAATCCAAAATAAAATCATTGAAGGATTTGTACCGTTGTGAGTTAAATAAAATTAAAAAATCCACGAAAAGTTGAGTAGGTCCAGATGACATTTACAAACCCAAATTAGGCTGGTTCTCCGTAGCCGACAGTTTCTGGAGAAAAGTTGTGACTGGAAGGGATTCACATTCTAACCTGGTAAGAATCTTTATTATCTTATTGCATATCAATAATTTAATACAATTACAAATAAAAAAAAAAAAAATTAAAATTTGTATTACTGCAATTATTATTGGCAATTTTTCATTTATAATCTGAACGTGCTGGAAAACACAGTAGTGGACGAAGACGAGATGTTTGAAACCCAAGTAGCAACTGAAGAAAAAGTTGTAAGTGGTATGGTACTGCACGATATTTCTACTGCAAAACCAACAAGGAAGAGATTGCCAAAAAAAATTGTAGCCTACCTCTTGTTAATACTCCTCCTGGAAAGATATAAAAAACAAAGCCACCTACAAGTTTAAAACAATCCGTAGCGCAACTTAAATCTATAGCTGCATTAACTGCTACTGATTCGGATGACCAATATGTAAAATTTGGAAAGCATGTGTCTGCTCAGCTGCGGGAAATGCCTTTACGGAGCTTCTTTCTACTCCAACATGAAATACAGGGTTTGATCACAAAAGAAAGACTTCGACTTTGACAATCAGATGTTTCTTCTCCTGCTTCAAGACCCTTGTCTTCATTGATACGGAATTTACCGAAGAAGATGAAGACATTCGCACAAGCGCAGACCTATTACAAGGATTTATAAACACATTTTAATTTTTGGGTCAAAATTTAATATTATATTATTATAACATGACAAAATAATTATATTTATATTATAATATGACAAAAGTTTATATGATTACAACATGATATTATATATATTCAGTTGTTATTATTTATACTCTATTTTTTAAACCATCTTCAATACGAACTATTTATTTGTAAATATAATAAGGGGTGATTCAGTACATTAAAGAAGGTGTAAATGGCATTAAATATCAATATCATTCAAAACCTCTGGTAAAAATTTTGAAATGATATTGCTAGGAGCATAAAATAAGTACTGGAGAGATTTCAATGAATCTCCAGTTGCTAAATATCTCAATGTTAGTTCAAGCTTAAGTTTGCAAGGAATGGCCAGTCTCATGTTTGTGTTTCTTTTACGAATTAATGGTGTTACAAGTTCCAAAAGTTGTTTAAATTTTAATTAGGTCATTCTCATAAACTTTAGGTATTCTTGGGGATCTTCCATTGCCAGCTCCCTCACTAGGGTAGATGAAACCCTTAGCTCTCTTCTCCTACCAATCCAATTTCTCACCAAAAAAATAACGTTTCTTCTTCTTGAGTATTTTTTCACATAGCTCCTGGACTCCCAACCTCAAAACGAGCCATAAAGCGTTGCAACTAATCCCTACTGACAACATATTATTTAGTCAAAACAATGCACACATTCAACCAAACAACTAGCTCGGTTCACACAACTCTGGTCTGTGAGTGCTGGCCGCTAGCGCTGAGAGCCAGCTTCATGGGAATGATGTTTTAGAGCTGGTCAGCCATGCTGGCCATCGCTGCTGGCGCCAGCAGCTTGTAAACCAGCTCCGTGTGACCAGGCCTTAAGAAATTCCTCACAGAATTCAGGCTGACTTGCCATATGCACCATTTTTATATTCAGGTCTTAGTGAACTTGATAATGATATCATAAAGAGATAAGTTAAACCTGAAAAAGTGGCATTCAATGTTAATGTTGAAGATGAGGAGAATTTGCTGTACTACAAAAATGTTGATTTGGGATTTTTGACTATGTCTGAAATAAGGAAAATCAAAAATTTCAAAGACCTGGACATAACCTCATGAAAGATGCAAAAAAGAGCTTAAAAGTGTTAACAAAGAAACTCCAAGAACGACCTCCCCTAGCTTATAAAATAACAAAAGATTTATCCTGTCTCGATCCAAAAGTGACAATAAAGGATGAAGGTGAATCTCTGTTTAAGAACCTTTTAGGGGTTAATAGCAATTGGTTAAGCAGTACAAAAGCTGACATTGTGTCCCGTCAATTCTCAGAGTTTTTGAGGAGAGAAGAGTATGTCAAGGAAAGTGTGCAATTCAGAAGAAGTAAAACTAGGCTTGATCATTTTTGGCTAAGTTCTTTCAGCTGTGAAAATGAGTGGAAAGATTTAAGGGAGTTTTTTAAGATGATATTGATCTTATCTCTTGGCAATGGCCTAGTAGAAAGAGGTTTCTTAAATAAATAAAGAGTGTTTAATTGAAAACCTTAAAGAAGAGTCCTTGATCAGTGTACGGAGTGTGTAATATTTCAAAACGACCTGAAGAATTTGACTGTAATCTAATCCATAGTAATCTTTGCCAAAATGCAAGTTCCAGATACAAAGATGCATTGGCACATGCACACCGAACATGAAAGTAAATAAAAAAGTGTCCAAAATGAGCTGAAAAGAAAGAAAAAGTTTATTCAGAAGGGGAGGAAAAGAAAGCAAAATTAATTGATGATGTAGTTAAGAATTGGAAAACCAGATCAAAAGCCTTAGCAAAGAAGTGTAGGACAAATTATATAAATCACAATGAATGTAATTGGCACCATTGTAAACTTGAATAAATATGAACAGAGTTGTTGAATTTTGTTCAATGCTTTGGTGAATTCCATGAAGAAACACAAAAATGACTTGTATTTTGCTATTATTTTTAATATTTATATTAGGTGTATAGTTGATCTCCCTTTGATAAGCCAGCTTGGGATTCTCCAATAAGAATGTATATGTGTTTTTCTATTCTCGTGTATTTTCTAGTCTTGTATTCTAATTCAGTAATTACAATGTATAATAGATCTTTCTTTTTCTAAAATACTTAATAATCATATTAACCGTTTGTGGTATCAGAAATTATTTCACGGTACAATAAGTATAATACTATTTATTTTGTCAACTCACAGGGAGAAATTCCCTTAGATTTTTTGTGTTGTCGCATTAGTTAGGAAATTTGTAAGATAACATTATTAAAATGAAGGATAACTTAAAAAAACTAAATTTTAATTATTTTTGTCCTGATTTTTATGGACATGCCTATTTTGAAGTGTAATTTTTGATATATTTTTTTAATAATTTTTGAATTGATAACTATTTTAAATATATAAATGAATGGTTGCCATAATCCCTTTATTACTTAGTTGCTTTTGCCATTGTTTCAAAATAGTATCTAGGCTTTAACATATAACTTCCTATTCCAATGGGTTGTTGACCTTAACCCATTCATGTATTTATTGTTAAAATGATCTTCTGCAAGTCTAAAAGATTTATGTACGCCAGTGAAAGTGAAATGTAACATTTTATGTAGTTTATTATGTGCTTCAAATCAAACTAAGTTAATAACAGCTTTGTGGGTGGATAGTAGTTTTTTTAGCTACAACGTTATCAAAGTTTAAGAATTCTTCTTTAGAAATGGTTTAAGAAAACCAATTATGGTGGTATGGACCTCAGTGGTTGAAGTTAACCGAATACACCTGGCCTCGATCCAAAATAAGCTATGATCAAGCTAATTTGCCTGAAATGAAAACGACGTCTCATGTATGTATGTCAACTTTGACTGATTCAGGACTGATAACGTTAATGCTGAAATATTCCTCATAATCCTTCTTTGTTTCTCCTGGACTTGAAGATTTATTCACAATTTTCAGGCTTGAATGAAGCAACAAGTCTGCAGGCATGGACCTCTTCATTTGAGTGAAATGCGAAACACACTCCTCTGTTGCAGCAAACTTATTCAATTACATTATTTCTACCAAAGTGGCATTCATCAAGATGAGGATGTCCTTAAACGTTTCAACAAACTGTCGCCTTTTATCGACGAAGTAGGTGTCTTTAGGGTGGGCGGACGGTTGAATAAAGCTGACATCTCTTACTCTCACAAACACCCTATACTGTTACATAAATGCCACTTTTCTATTCTGTTAGTTGATTACTATCATTGCCCTTACCTGCATCCTGGACCTGCTTTAGTACAAGCTTTGTTGCAATTGAAATTTTGTATATCAGCCTTAAGGAGTCTCGTTTGTCAATGCAGTTTTCAATGTCTAACATTCTAACATATTACAAGGAAAGGGCTAAATCATTCACTCCTAAAATGGTCGATTTGTCAACACCACGAGTCACCCCTAGCAAAGCATTTTTACATGTTGGAGTTGACTTTGATTGCCCCATCACCATGAGGGAATCTCGGGGCCAAAAGGCTACCACTTCTAAAGTTTACAAATGTCTCTTCGTTTATCTAACCACCAAAGCTGGCACCTTTAATTGGTCACCTCCTTTACAACAGATGCCTTCTTAGCATTATTTCATCGATTTAATTCTCGCCGAGGATTACCAGAGCAAGTATACTCAGATTGAGGTACCAATTTTCAAGGCACTGCTAATAGACTGCGGAATTATGGAATTGGTATTGTAATACTTCGACCCAAGCCGCCATTCATGATGCTGTTACTTAACAAGAAATTCAGTGGAATTTCAATCCACCCCATGCTCCAAATTTCGAAGGGCACTGGGAAGCTGCTGTAAAATCTACAAAAATGTACAGTTTGCGAGACCTTGTGATAACCTCAGTTGGACAGTGCTCGTCAGAGTGTCATTCATTATCAAATAATATTGCCAATGTTTCTGCAAACAATTATCAGAGACCTACAATCCCGTTTCTGTCATATTAGGACATCTCGGGTTAGTAACAAAATATTTTCTATGGACTTTCAATCAAGTGTTTTACCTGTGCAGATTGGACAAATTGTGAACATTCCCAGTGATATTCTTTTGTTTACGAACAGTGAAGTTTTGTATCAGTTGGCAAAAGACAGTTCTGTATTCATACACATATAGGTATTTTAGTTTTAGTTAGGCTAAGAACCGTTTTAACAAGACGTCTTGTTTCTGTTATGTTAGTATTATCTGCTTATATTTTTATTGTACAATGAATTGTATAGTATTACAAAGATTACTATGTACATGCTGATAGTTGTCAAATAAAACCCAATTGAGGTGGAATAAGCTCTCTTTACTATATTAACAACATGACAATTAAAAGATAAATCTTGTGACATAAGAACGCCCAAATCCTTAAAGTTAGTGACTCTATTCAATAACTGCAAATCAATGTTATAATTGTTAATTAAAGGCTATAAAACTCTATAATATGACATGACGCAACATTTTTTAATATTAAGAAGAAGTTTATTGTTTTCGCACCAAATAGATAATCTAACTACATTTTCTTGCAAATTTTGACAATCATAACGAGTTTTAATATTTTAAAAAAATTTCAAATCTTCGGCGTACATTAAATATTTACAATTATCGAAACACGAAGTTATATCATTAATGAAGATATTAAACAATAAAGATCCCAAGCTACTGCCCTGAGGAACACTGGACCCCGTTATAAATCTAAAATCGATTTAAAACCAGAATACATTACATATTGATACCTAAGAAACAAATAGGAAGACAAAAACATAAGTAGATCACTGGAAAACCCATAGAAATTCAGTTTCCTAAGCAAAGTGATATGATTGACTTTATCAAATGCTTTTAATTTTTGCACATTTTACAGGAAGAACGTGATAGGGTCCAAAGACTGTGCCAAAGATTCCTAGAAGCAGGTGTAACCCCTCCAGAGACAGGAGAAGCTCGGTAAATTGAAAATATTCGCTAAAAATAGAAGCTGGGAAAAAATTCATAAAATCCTTTAAACCAATACAAAATCTTTACTGCAGGGGCAGTATTAGAAAAGGCAGTACTTTCCAAACGAGTTATCAATAAAAACTATGTGGGAACTGTATCTTGAACAAAAGGAAGAAGAGGGTTTAAAAGTTGAGTATGAATTCTTCAGTTTTTAACAAGCATGTACGTGCTTGGAAAACAAAATTGTAGCAGAGGTAAATGCTGAGAAAAAGGGTGAACTAAAAGCTGAATTAATAGTACATAAAAAGAGGTATAGTAGTATAGGAACAGGGATTTGTCCCCAATCTCCACCTTTTGATCCCAAAGGTCACCCGACCCTTGACCCCAGCGACCTGATAAATTGCTCATGACGTCATCAAATTGAGCGTGACTAATTGGTTCCGGTTGATCGAGCATGACTAATTGGTTATGCCCGACCGAGCGTGTAATTAATTGACCACGCGATTGCATTGTATAAATCACGTAATCACCTTGCGTTATTCACGTGATCGCATCGTGTTTATGATTATACCAACGTAAATAGTTACGGATCGTTGGGGAAATGTTACGGGTGATTGATAAAAAGATACGCATGGCTGGTAAAAATATATGGGTCGTTAATAAAAAGTTATGGATCACTTGATTGACGTTCGTAGCGAACAGATTCTTGGAATTTATTGATTTCTAAGAATCGTATATGTTGACGCGAATGACTCAGTTCGTTAAGAAAATATTACGGGTGATTAAAACAAATTCACGCTTCGTTGCTTATCCAAGGTTTATGTTAACACATGGTTGGTAAAAATATTTGGGTCATTAATAAAAACATGGATCATTTGATTGACGTTAATAGATGTACAAGTGGATTTTTTAAGTACTCTTGACTTTGAAGACGAACATCATTCTGTGATTGAACAACCAAAGATAGTAAGTACCTTATATACGGGTCAGTCCATGCCAAATCAACACAAGGATTTTCTTCAACTAATTCTTCATCTCAGATTTGATTGAAATTTGGCATACTTGTAGCCTTTTTAGAAACTAAGAAAAATACAAAATTGCATTGAAAAATATTTATCCGTTTAGGGTTTAGAGCTATGTAAAATTAACAAAAAAAGCTCAGGAGACTATATTTTAAAGTGCAATTTTAGCTCTCCTAGTTGACTTATAGAGATGGGAGTGGTGTCATTTTGTTGCATTTTTTGTGCCCTTTCATATGATATACATCACAATATATCTTAAGATAAAAATATTTTTTTCAAATTCAAATTGAAATTTTTAATTTGAAATTTTGAAAAATGCGTACTTTTGAAAATTTTCAAAAAAATACAAATGCTTTTAATAAGAAAGCTTCTTTAAATAAAAATTATAATGTTAAGAATATTTAATTTAGTAGGTCTACAATTATTATATTTAATTCATTAAAATACCCATGGTTTTAGATTGTCAACTTCTAAATACACGCTACAGGATACAAATAATTATTTAAGTGAATTTAGGTGTTCATGTTTCAAATGAGGGCATCAACATTTTCATTCATGTTCATTCATGAAGATAGAATCTTCAATAAGGCGAACATTATTTCCACATTCTCAAGAGTCTTCTGATGATGAGCCAGAAAAACTTGAATCTTCTGTACTCAATAATCTAAAAGCTAATTTTTCTAGTGCACATAGGAAAAAAGTCATGATATTAACTTTTTTACCAGAGACATGGAGTATACGTAAAATAATGCGTAAATTCAATGCGCCCAACTACTGGTAAGGCAAGCAAAAAGACTTTTAATAGAAAAAAGAATACTCGCAAGTCCTGATTAAAAACCAGGTAAAAGCCTATCATAAGAAATTGTAAAAACAGTGCGTTTGTTCTTCGAAAATGATGAAGTAAGTAGAATAATATCAGGCAAAAAAGACTGTATTTCTGTGAAAGATGAAAATGAATCGAAAACTGCAGTTCAGAAAAGATTAATTTTGTGTAACCTGAAGGAAGCATACGTTCTTTTCAAAGAGAAATATCCTCAGATAAAAATAGGGTTATCAAAGTTTGCTGAGTTGAGGCAGTGTATTTTCACTCAGGAAAAAGTGGTACACACTCAGTTTGCGTTTGTACAATCCACCAAAACGTTAAACTAATGATTGAGAATGCCCGGTTAGGAACATTGACTAATGGACAATTTGCAACTTACAAACATTTTCTCGTTTATATTTTATGCAACCGTCCTTCTATTGATTGTAGTATGGGTAATTGCAGTTCTTGCCCAGGAACCAATCAAATAACAGATACATTAGAAAATGTTTTTGAGGAAAATATGATTGAAAATATATCTTTTCGGCAATGGGGTGCAGTGGACCGGTGTAATCTTGAAATAATTCAAAAAAGCTCAACTGAGTTCCTTGAGATGTTATGTGACAAACTTGGTCAATTAGTTCGCCATGATTTTATAGCTAAACAACAAAGCTCTTTTATGAATGAAGTAAAAGAAACATTGAAAGAAAATGAGTGTGTAGTCACACTCGATTTCTCAGAAAACTATGCTTTTGTAGTTCAGGATGAAGCCCAGAGTTACCACTTAGTCAAGTGACTGTGTAACAATACACCCGTTTGTAATTTATTATAAACAAGATGATAAAGTAAAACATGTCAGCTGTGTTACTATCTCTGAATGTCTTGAGCACAATACAACAGCTGTCTACTGCTTTCAAAAAAAGCTCATTCAGTGTTTGAAAAGTTACTTTCAGTTTGATATTGAGAAAATGTATTACTTTTTCGACGGAAGTGCAGCGCAATACAAAAATAAAAAGAATTTTTCTAATCTGTGTTTCCATTTCCAAGATTTTGGAATAGAGGCAATGTGGCACTTTTTGGCTACAGCTTATGGTATAGGAGCATGTGATGGTGTGGTTGGTACGGTCAAAAGGTTGGCTACAAGGGCAAGCCTTCAGAGACCTTATGAAAATCAAATACTAACGCCTCAACAACTTTTTGATTGGTCGATCCAAAATATTAAAAGTGTTAACTTTGATTTTGCCAAGCAAAAAGAGTATAATAGATACTAAAAAGTTTTTGAGTATACGGTTTGAAAAAGCACATACTATAAAAGGAACTCAACAGTTCCATGCTTATTTGACAATCAAAGACAACTTGACCGAAATCCAAGTAAAAGCTTTTTCTTATGACACAAATTACAGCACAGTGAGCACCACAAAACTAATTGGGAAAATGTCAATGGCAGATGTTAACGGTTACGTAACTGTTAAATATAACAGTAAATGGTGGTTAGCTTATGTGCTAGATAAAAATAAAAGTGAAGACGAAGTAAAAGTCACATTTCTGCACCCAGCTGGTCCTTACCCATCTTTTTCATACCCAAATGGAAAACCTGACATTTTGTGGACATCTTTAAATGATATTTTGTGTACGGTTGACCCTACTACGCCCACAGGAAGAATATACAAACTTTCTGAGGAGGACACTGCAAAATGAAGCACTGAAGCAGTTAGACAAATAAGTTTTATTTGTCTAGCTCACGTAAACAAGGTAACTGTTATTTTATTAAAGGCAAATTATTCAATACTATAAAATGTTTTGCTGTTATTTTTCAAGCCTTTTAGATAATAATTTAATTTAATTTAATTTAGTATATAGGTAATGAGACAGCAAAAAAACTATAGGTAATTTATTAACAATGAAATAATTTATAGACCAACTCAATTAAATACTCTTAACCTAAGTTAAATATTATAATTTTTATTTATAAGGCAGCTCATTAACAGCATATTAAAAATGCTTTTTAATGTTTTTCCCATTACTTATATAAAAATACTTCATATATTTTGTTAAAATACGTTAATACGTTAATGACTAGGCAGAACACACTGCAGCTATATTGACACTACATGTTGACATACATATAAGTGGGGTATTAAATATAATATATTATATTATATATTTATAGTATTACTTACAAACTATATTTTCTGTGACCAGTACCGGGATGTAAATTATTAATGTAAGTGCCATTTATAACTTCAACAAATAGACTAATAAATGGAATGAAATGAATTTTATTCTTCCTTTACAAATCTTGTACAATATAATATATGCCAAATTAAACATAAATATAAGACATTTTAAATAAAGTAATAGGCTAAATTAAATATGCAAAAGGAATAATTAAGTACCCTCTATAGTAATCCTGTAATGAGGGTTACAAAAAAACCTTTACATCAAAAACAAAATAACATTTATTTTATCAGAGTTTTGAATAACAAAATAACAGAAACAATGAGTTTTATAAGGATTTTTACAGCAAAAATTTTCTTTTTATATAAGCAATTTTTATGGAGCAGATGAGATAAACTAACTGGGCTTAATCAAATTTTAAAACTGTTAAATAAATAATAATGTTGTTTGCATTTGCGGCTCTTCCTGTAGCGCATGAATCAAACAAAGCATACAAATTGAAAAACAAGTACAGTAACTTAATATAATATTTTAAAAAAATTTGAAAACAAAAGTGTAAATTAGCTCATTTGTAAATCCAATTATTGTTGTTAAAAAGAAAAACGACGAACTTCGTATTTGTCTAGATATGCGTCGAATGAATACACTTATAACCCCTGACTACAAATGTAACCGCAGTGTTAATGAATTGCTAGCCAAAGCAACAAATTCAAATTGGTTATCAACTTTAGATTTAACTTCTTCATACTGGCAGATCGAATTAGAACAAGAATCTCGCCAATATATTGCTTTCCAATTTAGAGGAAAAGTGTATCAATATGTGGTCACACCATTTGGACTTTCCACCTCCCAAGCCGCACTTGTTGTTGTTTAAAGAATTTCTTTAAAGATGTTTCTTTATGATTTAAAGAATCTTGTTAAATTACACTTGTATTTAATTCAAAAGTTAATATAATTGAGGCTAAACTAAGTAGGTTTCAATTGTATTACCTTATAGGCTATATGAGTTGCTGAATGAGATTAGCCTAAGTGATTATTGAAAATATTGGCTCCACAATTTGGGGAAAAGCATTAGTATTGTTAAAATTAGGCCCAACAACGTGGGACCTTTATAAAAGTAAATAGCATTGTAAAACAGAACCATCTACAAAATCTCCAATCATCACTGAGTCTTCTCTTAAGAGGAAGCATACATGTTGCCATGACAAAGGTAAGCAACAATGTACAAAATATTTTCTAGTCTTAAAATTGTGAATGACACATGATAAGCCTACTTAATTGCCTATAAGTTTAGAAGATAATTCATGCAATAAATCTTAAAAAAAATATGTTTTAAAAATCTACTGGCAGAGACTTCGTACTACTAACTGTTTTTTATCTCGTCCTTAACGAGTGGTTGCCTCTTAACAGGTTTTGTTGTAAATATAGCTCCACAAACACAAAATGAATTAACTGAATTAATGTAGGTACGTTTGCCCACTAATCCATAAATTACTTTTGTATACCTTAACAAATTTAATAACTAAACCTTCAAGGCCATTCAATAACTTTGAAAGCCCAAATGACGAACTACCTTCCTTTGTCTCCTTAATTACAATAGTTATTAACTGTATTAGTAGTTTTCTTTATGACTCCATTTGCAATACAGGATGTATAGTGCATGTTTGGTATTAGTTTACAATAGCGGGTCAATCGATACTACTATAAATACACAAACCTTAGCTTTTTTCTTTATAAATGAAGTATTTATACACTTCACAGATGAGGAGAAAGCAATATTTAACCATCTTCAACACGTACAATATTAAAAAATTTCAAATGAAATGTTCCTTACGGGAATTTACAATGCAAAGATCCGACATTTTTTCTCAGCGTTACCGGATTGTCTTGTGTAGAAACAAACAGTTTTGCCAACTCAACTACATACGTTTTTAAAGTACAAACATACTGTTATCGGCCAGGTTAAGTACAAGGTAATTTTTGCAAGGTTTTTTCCATTATATAATGTGATAATAACGAAATAATCATGACTATGTTATTTAGTATAGTTAACATAAAATGTTTCATATGTAGTTATAAATGAGATTCAATGCTTTGGTCCATCAGTCCACCGGTCAGCGTTTTATACACACCCAATTTAGTATAATAACCTACTGATATTGTTCGATTTTTCAACGTTGCTAAAATCCTATTACTTTAAGGGGACCCGGTAGGCAAAAACTAAAAAAAACTACATTTTTATTTTTTTCACCAATTTTGTAGAGAATTTAATTCTGAACATTTTGATATATAATATGTGGTATCCATGGAAAGAGAAGATAAATAAATAAATAGTTTTTGATACTAATGCACGCCTGACAGATGGTTTTGCAGCAACGCGAAGTAATAGTCGGCCCGACAGCTGAGTATGTTTTCATATAGTGCTTGAAATCATTTTTTTCAGTATTATTTAGTTCTATTCTGTTGGCTGCACTAACAAGTAATCAAATCAGCAGTGCAATACATTCAGCAGTGCAATACAATCGGTTTTGTGTATGTTTATTGTTTTGGTTGCGATTTGAGGTTAGTTGGTGAGTTTTAGTGTTGTGTTTTGTAAAGTTGTGTGATTTTGAAAATGGCAAGAAGACCTCGTAAACCAAGAACTGTTTTTAAAAAGCGACGAAGTGTAGGTGTAGTTCGTTCTGTTGATGTTAGTGAAAACCAAAGTTCATTAGGCGTATTTAGGCCTAGCCCTAGTTCATCGACTTCACCTAGGCATATTTCTTCATTGGAATCACAAGCAGAAAGTGCTTCTAAGAAAAAGTTAGGAAACTTGGTTGATAAGTATGATGTATATAGTGAGTACAACAATGTAAATATTATTTTAGATTTAGAAATTCTGTCAGATGCTTTGTGTAAGTCTGTAAAATGTTCACAATGTAACTCAGCTGATATACAAATAAGGAATCTAACTAACATTGGCTTAGCAAGTAAACTGGAAATATTTTGCAGTAGGCCTACCTGTAACTTTTCATATCCTTTTATGTCATCAGCTAAGATACCATCAAAGAACTTTTATGATATCAACATCAGACTGGCCTATGGTTTACGTGCTGCTGTAGGTAAAGGTCAAGCAGCAGCGAAAACATTATGCGGTGTCATGAACCTGCCACCCCCTCCAACAAGGTTTTTACCTTATGTAGAGTTGGTAGGTAGTTGTGTTGAGGATGTGTGCTTAGAAAACATGAAGAATGCAGTTGAAAATGCAGTTTTGGAAAATAATGGAGTCTGTGATATTCCTATAGCCCTAGATGGTACCTGGCAGAAGCGCGGATATAAATCCCTCAATGGTGTGGTTACTGCCACAAGTTTTGACACTGGCTTGGTTATTGACGTGTCTATTCTAAGTAAACATTGTATTTGTCCTGGTAAAGACTCAGGCAAGTGGAGGAATGGAAGTGCAAGGAGCTAAGGAAATATTTAGTAGGTCCGTACAAGCTTATAACGTGCGTTATACTCAATACTTGGGCGATGGCGACTCAAGGGATTCTCAGCAATTGAGGAAATGTGCCCTTATGGCAAAGATTGCTCTGTGAGCAAGCTTGAGTGCATAGGACACATTCAAAAGCGTATGGGAAGTAGACTCCGTAAGTTGAAATCTGAAAACAAGGGTCTAAAACTCACCGACGGTAAAACTTTGGGTGGTCAGAACCGACTTTCAGCTGCGGTAATAGACCAACTGCAGACCTACTACGGGAATGCCATTAGAAAAAATACAAGCAGAGCAATAAATATGAAACAAGCTATTTGGGCCATTTACTATCATAAGTTTTCTACTGACGATGATCCGAAACATGGCCTGTGCCCAAGAGGAGAGAGCAGCTGGTGCAAGTACCAACAGTCACAAATTACTAATACATCCTACACCCATAAAAAAGCATTCCTAGGCCTGTACTAAAATTTATAAAACCAGTTTTTGAATCTTTATCAGAATCAGAGCTTCTAAAAAGATGTTTACATGGCCAGACCCAAAACCCGAACGAGAGTGTCAACAACATTATTTGGTCGCGACTACCGAAAACAGGGTTTGTGGGGATAAAAACACTTCACTTTGGGGTATATGATGCAGTGGCAACATTCAATGGAGGACAGATTGTAAAATGCCAAGTCTTTCAAAAGTTAGGCATCAGAGTAGGACAATATACAGCACAAGCGATGCAGGAACTGGAAAAACAGCGACTGCGTGATTCGATCCGAGCGACCTCCGAAGTGAAGAAAAGGCCAGACAGAAGAAGAGACAGACAAAAAGAAAGCTAGAAGACAAAGAAGAGGACCCAGATAACCCTAGCTATGGGCCAGGAATGTTTTAGAAGGTAGGATTTCAAAATATTGTTGTATAGTTGTATTGATGCAGACTAGGCCTACTTTAAATGCGATTTCCCGAAATTTTAGTTTGTCAAACTTGGTGCACAGTTTTCTCAGGAACTACTAGAGATAAGCTAGTGAAATTTTTACCATATATTTCTTACCACACTAATCCACACTTATTTATTATTTTCTTATTTAATAATCCACACTTTAATACAGGGAAATCTTAAAATAATAATTACTTTTTGAAATAAAAAAAGGTTTATATGACAATTTTGGGCAAATAAAGTAAAAAACCAAAAAACAATATTGCTAGGCAACAGAATTTTTTTTTAACAAATCCTTGTGTTAAAGTGTAGTTTATAAGACTAACAATAAAGGTGCAAAAATTCAACTACCTAAGTCTAACAATTTCTGAGAAAAGTGTGCACAAAAATGACCAATTTAACACATGTAATATAGGGCCTACCGGGTCCCCAAACGAGCAATTCTGGTATCTATCTTTGTATCTGTTACGGCTCTAACGAATTCAAAGAAATTTTTTTATTTAGGTTTAGTTTTGTTTTTTAAGTACACCCATATACTGCCCTACTAAGCACAAAGGGGGTAACTGACAATGAAGTAATAATGAGAAAACCCATTTTAAAGTTTAAATAGCTGCCGATTGTATATTTTTTGTCACTAAAAGTAAATATATACAAAAAAAGTTTACTAATTTTTTTATTGATAATTCAATGTGGTTTTAGCAGCAAAAAAAACACTACACTCTAATTGGCAGCAGTTACTATACTTTTTATATTTATGTTATTATAACATTACTAGACCAAATAGGCGTAACTGCAAATTACTAGACATAAATGGGGGTAACTGCGCAGTTACCCCTTATAAACTTTAGTAAATTAAAGTTGCAGCATTTAAGTATATTAAGATAGTAAGTTTTACTTTCTCACTATACTATAGTATAGAGAAAGTATAGTGATCGCAAAAAAAATCGATGTTAAGATTTTTGTGGAAATATCCGTTTTGGGACCCTCTGAGTCCAAAAAAGTGGTTTCTACAAAATGTCTGTCTGTATGTATACAAAGCTAGAGAGAAAACTATTTAATCGATGTCAACCAAATTTGCACCAGACATGTCAATTAGGCCTGTATAGATGCACGAAAAAGGGTTTTGAAAATTTTTGAAAAACAACCCCCTTTTTGGCCAAAAAACCCCCAAAAAATCAGTTATTATTTTTTTATAAAAAAACGGCTCTAACGATTCTGATAAAATTTGGCTTATTTGTAGCCTTTTATGTGCCCTACCATATGCAAAATACCGCATCTTTCTAAAATTTCTCGTTTACCTAATAATAATAATAATTGATTTTTGGGGTTTATTTGGCCATAAAGGGGTTTGTTTTTCAAAACCTTTTTTCGTGCATTTATAAAGACCTAATTGACGTGTTTGGTGCAAATTTGTTCGATATCGATCGAATAGTTTTCTATCTAGATAATAATAATAATATTTATTAGTTAATCTCCAACTTAAATAAAAAATCACCTCTCCTACCCCACCCTACAAGTCACAGTGAATCTGTTTGATAATTTAAATATATTTGTGAGAAAGTATGTGCCAGTTCCTGGTACCATTTATTTATATTTGTTACTGATGTTTCAACTGCATTTAGTAATCAATTAATAGGTTTTATATTATATACATATTTATAAAATATACATTTACTTCATGTTTAAGCAAACTTGGCTTTTTTTTATTGTAGTGCAGGGAAATGAGGGTACATTCTCAATATCAAAGTTTAATAAGATTAAATACAAACAATTGAATATGTAATATTATTTGGCTAATGCTGTCCTAAGATTAGTCAAAATTTAAAAATCAAGACATTTAGGCCTAGGGCTTCTTATTTTTGGGTCTTCTACTCCTACATCGGTTGCCTTCTTCTGGTTCTTCTGATGTTGTGCACATACTGTTATTACTTTAAAAATGTATATTTTGAGATGTTATTACTTAATGCGTATTATTCTGCTTTTCTAAATGCAACTGTAATTTTTTCAGGATTTTTTCAATTAAAATCAATAAAATTTATCAGTCCGTTCACGTAAACTCGTGATGAGGACACGGGACGGAGTTGACATTTTGATGGGTTGAATTATTTTTTTCGATGAAAAAAAATTTTGAAATTAAAAATAATCGTTAATTTCTTAAAGTGCAAATTATGCACTATTAAAAAAGATTTTTAATACTATTTTTTTTCATGTGAAAATCCTAAGAGACATTGATTTGAAATTTACTGTGGATTCACTCATATACTAAGCTTTTGAAGCCGTAAGTGTTTTTTACTAAAGTCAATGGCCGTATCTGCATCAAATACGGCTAAAATGCTTTAGTTATTGCCAGTTACGGCCTAATTGTTTTAGTATTTCAAGTAGTATGTGTAGTTACACCTAAAAAGAAATACATTTAAAATAGGTTTTAAAAGCACTTACGGCCTTGAAACTCTAGTAATTGACTCCAAATTTTGTATAAAATTATTAGGTATATAAATCTCAAAAAGTACAAAAATGTCAGTTACCCCCTTTGTGCTTAGTAGGGCAGTATAGCTGTACTTCGTGTATTACTTCTAATATTCAATTTTGTAATATAGGCCTGGCTCATTTCTGAAACATAGTATTGAGGTTATGTTAATCCTGCAATAATTTTTACTATATTTAGGCCTGGTTTCAAAACTTTAGTTGACAGAAGATAGTAGAACTAGAACTAAAATCGTAATGAAAGCCTCTCACCTTTCTAAAGCATGTATTTGAGGTTATAATTAATCTTGCAATTACTGTTAATTAATTAATATATTTAAGCCTGGTTTCATAATTTTGGTTGACAGAAGATATTAAAACTAGGCCTAAAATCGTAGTGAAAGATTTTCAGGTTTTTAAAGCATGTATTTGAGGTTATAATTAATCTTGCAATTACTGTTAATATATTTAGGTTTTATTTCATCCTAAAACTAATCGAGCAGGGCTCGGTCACCTGGTACTTCCATTTTAATTAGGCATTTATATTGTATTTTCTATTATTCCTTATCGTACGTTGTTATTGTCTCTCTTTATAAAGTTTTGTTACATTATTTTTTAATTTTCCTGTTTTGTGGGTACTTTTAAGATTAATATTGTTTACTTTACTTATTTCTTACGTCATTGGTGTAGGCCTATGTGACGTCATTTATTTTGTTTTAATTACGTGAAATATTGCGGGAATGTCGAAACTTAACCTATATAAAATTTCAAGTTTTATTTCTTTCATAATTCCTATAAATTTTATTTCCCGGGAATGTTATTGTTTTTACATCAGTTAGACGTGTTCTTTAATATTATTTAAAATTACCTTAGAAATCGATTGACCCGTTATAGTAAACTTTTACCGCATATTTTACAAGTGCATTACACACAATTTTACATGGTTAAGTGTATTTTCTATAAATAGAGTTATCTTTCTACTTGAGAAAAGACGGTTTGTTGCTTTTTGTGGATCTGTAAATATGACCTTTTAACCCTTAACTGGGCGCGTGGGGTGTATTTTATCCCCCACGCAGGTAATTTTTGCCATAAAAAATAACTGGAGTTGGCTACACTGCCATACAGCTCAGTACCTTCCTAGGGTAGTGTGACACATCAACTAGTAATTTAGTTGTCTTCTTTCCTTATCAGAGGTCGTGTACAGTCGGGTCAAAGAGTTCTGGGGTGTATTCTACACCCCACGCGCCTAGTTACGTACGTGTTTTGGGAACTATCTCTGTGCACTTTTAAGTATATATTCAACATATGTATCTAAAAAATCATAGTTCTATTTAAAATATTTCTTCAGTTTACATCATGAAATAAATATGTTTAATATTTCAAATGATTTTATGTTAGTGAAATGTTTATGTTGTTAATTTTAAACTGTAAAATTGAAAATTAAGAGAAAATTTATTGTCTAACTTCCTTATTAGGTCAAATTTTAGATTATCAATAAAAATTTTGTAAAACATATTTTTTTTTTATTTGGAAGCCACTATTATTTAGAAAAATGATTTAAGATATTTCATAATGTACAACGAGTATGTAACTAATTTTTTTTCAAAGGATGCACTTTTTAATCAAAAGATTTTAAGTTCTCAAAAAAATTTCATAAAAAATCATGTTATGAAAAAATTAACGTTTTAAGCAATGAAATGATAATAAATGAGGTAGTACAAAAAGTATTTGTAGGATTTTCAAATTTTTTTTTATTTCTAAATAAAAATGGTTTTAATATGGGGGTATTTTTACACCCCGCGCGCCCAGTTACGTTTCAAACAGAGGCGCGCCCACTTAAGGGTTAATTATTAAACTAATTTAACCTACCAAAGAATTCATCTTTCCTTGATCAGCATATGTTATTTGTTCTGGTTTTAGAATTGAAACAAATTTCAAAAGATTAAAATCGCTAAAGATTAAGATAGCTACTTAAAACTGAAGCTAGAAGACATTTATGAAGTTATTGGTACTCTTCCAAAATCAGAGGATAAAACTTCTGATTTTGTATCGGAGGATATCCTAAACAATGGTTGCATCAACATCATTCCAGCCAATCCTCTCACCTCTCAAGAGAAGCTAGACAAATTAGAAGGGAATCTAATGGACAAGAACTCTTACGATTTTGTGGTTAGTATAAATATTAATTGCTTATCCTACAGCAGGTTTGTTCTGGTGACAGACGCATATTTTGACGAACACACATATAGGCCTATATATTTTTTAAATTTAATTTG
Source organism: Philaenus spumarius (assembly GCA_018207615.1). NCBI lineage: Eukaryota > Metazoa > Arthropoda > Insecta > Hemiptera > Aphrophoridae > Philaenus > Philaenus spumarius. The sequence goes on from JAGFPH010013077.1 coordinate 26,702, forward strand.
TTATACAGTACCGTATAACAGTTTCAAACTATCATGATTATTAGTTGTTGTTATTCCTGTCTGTCACAGCCAAATTCTTAATAGAAAATCGTACTTTCATTACTAACTTATTTCAAACATTTTTAGCAAATTTTCTCTGGGGATAAAAGCTATTAACGTAGGTGGCACTGTAAGTCTTGACCCCAGGGACCATCATAATTTTGTTTTTGATGCCAAAAATACTGTTTAAAAAAAATTCATATCTATATGCCCAATGTGTGTCCACTTTGAACATATTAGTTTTGAATGAAACTCTGATTTCAATGAAACTTGCTTTGATGGTATAAAGTACTAATTACTACATTGCAAACCAGCATATATGAGATTAAGAAGTCAAGTAAAAATCTTTAACCGGGATTGTTAAATTTTTTTTGTTAAACTAGGGTGGAGGCTCCGGTTATGGCCACCACCATACCCCTTATGGCCACTTGCATTTTATTGGTCCATTTTTAAGCTTAATCCTGTTTTGAACCAATGAAAACACAGCTTACTATAAACAGATGACTTTGGGCAACAGATTTAGTTAGTAGACATTGTGAATCTAATACATGTGGCTGTGCTGTTAGAATTTTCACCATGTGATGCACAGATTTGTTAAGTTTCTTGTGAAATGCGTTAAGAGTTGTAGCTGTTTCTGAAAATCGTAGAAAATTCATCTGAAGGCTTAGGAAGGTGAAATTTATTTTCCAGGTAAGAGAAAACTCTGTATTTACTATATGATTATATTGCAACTCACATAACCTCAAAACAAAATAGATAAGTACCATGGCCATTAGTGGGTCACATTATTCCTGGAGTAACTAGTTATGGCCAGAAAGTGGCCATAAGGGGTTTCATTCAGTTCCTATTTATGGCCATGTTTTGCTGTTGATAGTATTTTAATATGTTCAGTTCTTGCTAGATAAAAGAAATATTGAATGGGCATTAGAGTAGCTTTTTCATAAAGCCTCGTAAGCAAATCCACAAACAAACTAGGCCTAGGCCTT
>JAGFPH010013078.1:11498-27725 GCA_018207615.1 Philaenus spumarius
GAGCGGCGTGTTCAGCGAAGTTAGGGATAAACTTAGAAAAAAAATTATCCATTCCAATAAAGCGTGACACTGCCTTTGGATTGGTGGGTCTAGGAAATGTTCGGATGGCCTTGGTTCTATCGGGGTCAATTTGCACGCCTCTGGCTGAAACTAGGTGACCAAGGAAACTTATCTCTTTTACAGCAAAATGAACCTTATCGGGATTAACCGTAAGTTTCGCCTGTCGCAATCGAGAAAGGACTTCGTGCAGATGATTAACGTGCTCATCCCAAGTTTCTGAATAGATGATTAAGTCATCGAGGTAATTAAAAACTAATTTAAACTTGATATCTGAGAAAACTTGGTCGAGAAGTCTGGTCAAAACTTGAGCACCAGTACAGGGTCCAAATGGATCTCGTGTAAACTGATAGAGCAACCAGGGAGTACAAAAACTTGTGAGATGTTTGGAATTTGATGGTAGGCAGAATTTAAGTCAAACACAGTGAAATACTTGGCTCCCACAAACCAATTGAAACACTGGTGTAGATTCGGAAGGGGTACAGCTTCGATTACGATATGCTGATTAAGTTTACGGTAATAGATAACCATCCTGGGTTTCTTCTCAGGATGTTGAACAAGAAAAGCCGGAGAAGAGTAATTTGAAAAATTCTTTTTTCTACTACTCCCTTTTCCACAAGGTCTCTGATGTGCTCCCTCAAAAATTGCATTTTGGGAGGTGCCAGTTGATAGGGTTGACTCTTCAAAGGTATGTTGTCTTTCAATTTTATTTTATATTTGATTAGGTCTGTGAGGCCTAATTCAGTAGTGAGGACATCAGGAAAATTTAAATCTGAGATCACCTTTTGACTTTCATCATCAAGATGACCCAGCGGGATCTCAGAGACCGGAGTAGCAGAGGATAAGCTTAAGGTAGGAGGTTCCTTTTTTTGAAAATTAATTAATTGAAAATGTATAGCCTTACAAAAATTAAAAGTGAAGGTGCCTTCAAAAAGATTCAACACTAGTCGACTTTTAAGAAAAAAATCGGACCCTTAAATTAAAGAACACGATAGCTGAGGTGCCACTAAAATTTTGAATTTCCAACTACAGTGTTCAACCCTTAACTGAACTTGACAGGCCACGGTGATAGTCACTGTTTAGTCACAGTATGTTGCCGTTAACAGTATGATTATAATATTTCATCGTATTATCACTTTATATAATTAGAATAAAAAAAACCAGAGGACTAACCTAAACTGTTCAGTCACAGTATGTTGCCGATAACAGTATAATTATAATATTTCGTCGTTATTATCACATTATTTATAATTAGAATGAGTTGCCTAAACTGTTCGTTTCTACAAAAAAAAAAAACAAGAACAACCCGGCAACGCTGGGAGGACGGTGCGAAAAACATGTCGGCACTTAACATTGTAAATTTCCATAACAAACTTTTGTTTCAGTGAAGTGTATAAATAATATATTTATTAAGAAAAAAGTACAGGTTTGTGTGTTTATAGTAGTTTTGATTGACAAGTTAAAGTAAATAACGAAATTATTTGAAACTAAAGTAAAAATAAATAAAACCTATAAGTTATTGAGGGGAGGGGCAAGGTTTAATGAATACACAGTTCAAGTGTTTGATTTGTAGTTTATTAAATAAATTACGGACATAAATTAGTAACAATAATTTATCAGCAAATGCTTTTCGTTGGTAGGGTTAGTTTGTGTAAGGCAATTATTTGATGACAACATTACTAAAAGTTGGATGTGTTTATATTTGTTGATCAGGATGCAAGACATCAATAATGAGGAAGATCCATTGGCAGATGTTAAAGCAGAGGTAGGTTTCAATATTTTTGTTAGGAAAATCTATACTACACCGGTAAAATAGATCAACTAAATGATGTAAGTAAATGACGAAATAACAAATATTTGCAGATATATCAAAGCCAAAGAGTCTACTCGACCATGGAATGTTGTCAATTAAACTGAATTCTAAAATCATCAGGTGACATCCTCTAATAACAATTGCTTTATTCAGGTCAAATAATGAAACAAAAACTGTGTGAACTGCACAGGTCGCCTGAGCCTTCTTTATACTTGCTTCACACTATAGTTGTCAATATAACTGAACTTTCTATTGGCCTTTAGGCTTTAGTTAAACTCAGAATGATGATTAGGATTATTTTTATACATATTCTAAGTACGGTAGTCATTGGTCTAAATGTATTCCATTAAAAATATATTTTTATACTCCTTAAACCAAATATCTAACATGAGCGTGTATAGCGTAAATTTTCTTTTACAGCGACATATTATCACAGGTTGGGGCCTGGGGCAGAATTCACCCTAAGGCCTAAAATATTTACAATACAGTATTCACTTACAAATATTTAACCCTAGGGCCTAAGTCATTTCATGTTAACAATGAATCAGCCGTTTCTTAGTAATACATTGTTGAAAGAAGAGAAGTAAAAATTGGCTGATGTGCGTCATTAATTGGTGTTATTTGTTTTGTTCTCTTACTTTGTAGTAAATAATATTAGTGCAAACATGGATAACATTACATTTGAGGAGTATTGTGATATTCATTACTTTTATGGAATGGCAAGAGGCAATTCAAAAGAATCCGAGCCATTCATACCATGAAAATTTCCCGAACAGACAGCTTCCAAATTTCCAAACTTTTATTGCTGTCCACAATAGGTTAAGTCAAACTGGCTCAGTTAAATGTAACATGGTTGGATACGGGTCGTGACAGGCAAGTTCGTGATGTCCAGTATGAAGAAAATGTGTTACAGTTGTTTGAAGATAACACATCAACGAGCACTAGAGCAGTAGCACGGGAATTAGGCTGTGGTAAGAGTATAGTGTGGAAAGTTTTAAATGGTGAAGGACTTTATCCATACAAACTACAAGAAGTGTAGGCTTTAAATTCTCAAGATTGTCCTCTGCACGAGGAGTGTTGTCGCTGGTTTTTAAATAAAGATGTTGAGGACTCACGTTTTCTGGAGTAGGTTTTATTTACAGATGAAGTTAGTTTCTATTCTCAGGCATCACATGTTTGGGCTGCAGACAATCCTAATGCTACTATCACTAGAGGATATTAAGAGAAGTTTGCTGTGGATGTTTGGGCAGGTATTATTGGAGATTTCCTAATAGGACCCCACATTCTTCCTAACCGACTTAACCCTTTCGCTGGTGTATTGGGACAACAGTTGCAACACCCGTGTGCTGAATTAGGAATGTCGGCAGCGGGACAACGCAGTATTTTCCGTTGGTAATGATTAATTGATCAGAAAAGGAAATGAAAATAATGAGTTGCTAAATATATTTTTCTTTGTTTATTTAACATTATTTATAAAATTTAAATATTTTTTTAAAAATAAGTACTATTTTTTAAATTTCTTCAATGTATGATACTTTTCAAAACATCCAATAATACATAAACCAACGTTACACTCAGAACACTGATATCTGGAGACCTTTCTTTTTTATGGACCTAATTGTGTTTTAGCACATACATAATATTGTCGTTGTGGATTACGTTTTTCCTCCAATAACTGCTGGAACAAATTTTGGAAAATTTCGAGCTGTCAGTCTTGATGGCGACTCGCCTGAAAAACTAGGCCTACCCGGTTTGATTTGTTTAAAGCCCCACCATATTTTTTATTAGTTCTAGTTGGAATTTTGCTAATGGTATTTTAGATCCTGATTTTAATTTATATACAGCATGGGCATTTATAACTGCATAGTCTATCATACATGTGGAGAAATATATTTTTGTACCATTTCAATGTTTTGTGAATACATTCAACTGAATTTAGTAACATATAAATTTTTTCAATGGTTCCCTTGTTTTGATTGTATTATTTCACACATAATGGTTTCATTATAGGTTCTTCAGTTAATCTGTTTGTATTACCAGTTGGTACTATTATATCAGAAAGAATAGTTCTTCTACATATTCACTATTCTTCTGTCAAGCCAATTTATAACCAGAATATTTCCAGAATTTTTATGATTTTTTTTCCTTTTGTATTTGGTTTTTCAAGAGCTGGCATTTTTTTCTATCTTTTCTAACCATTCCACACAGATTTTTTTTTTGCAAATAGGCAGCGAGAAGAGGACTCGTGTACCAATTATCCGTGTAAAGACTATGACCTTTGTCAAGAAATTTCTTCATTAGTTGTAAGACAACAGAGCCGGATATTCCAAGTGTTTTATTTGTTGATGCATCTAACCTAGTTGATGCAACTGTATAAATTATAAAATCTAAAACATAGTCTGTTTTGACATCTGCAATAACAACAAATTTTATTCCAAATCGATGCCTTTTTGTTCTAATGTACTGTTTGAATGATAGGCGACCTTTATAAAGCACTAAAGATTCGTCTTTGCAAGATTTTGAAAGGGAGGAAAGTTCTCACTAAAGTGTTTTCTAATTTCACTCATTACCATATCTGTCTTATAAAGTCTATTATTTTCTTCTTGTTGACTGTTATCACAAATATGTAAAAGCCAAAGTAACAACAAATAACGGTCTCTTGGGATAGTTTCCCCAAAAATTGGAGTGAAAAGTAACTTGTCAGTTGACCAACATTCATTCAAACTCAATTTTTTATTTCTGGAAATTAGCATAGTTACTGCTAAAAACAAATAAATTTCATTTGCATTTGTGTCAGTCCATTTTTGACGAAACGTTTGGATTTGTATGTGACACAATATATTGAAAATACCTATTTGTCTCAAAAGCGATTTTACTTGTAAGTTCTGGAGTCACAAAACATTCAAAATAATCTAATATTCTAGATTCATTGTTTATACAGCAAAATGAGTCTTTAAAACCAGCACTTGTTTCACTAAAGTTATGAACTTGTGGATAGAATTCATTGTTTTTCCATTGCAACATTTGTTGGGTCTCTACCGTACCCGCCCCACGCTCATGGGCGGAGTTATCGGCACACGTGGCATCTAGAATATGCCTATTATTATAGTTTTTGGAATTAAAAAGAACTGGGTCATCACTACCTTCAATGTCACTTATATCATTGTCATAATGGGTGGGACGTGGTGGACCAGTACATTGGTCTGCTCGATCCCCTGACCTCACACCACTCGATTATTTTCTTTAGGGTCATATGAAATCACTAGTATACAGCACACCAGTGGAAAGTGAAATGGATTTGGTTGGCCGAATTACCGAAGCTGCAACAAGAATCTAAGAAGAAGCAAATATTTTTGAGAACGTCGATCTTTAATACAACGTTGTAGGTTGTGCAATCATGGTGGAGGCTGACATTTTGAACAACTTTTATAACTTTATTTGGTCTTTTATAGCTTTATACATTTATTTTGTTTTGTACTGGTTACTAAATAACTTGATATTCAAAGATTGTAAATAATTCATTATTAAAAACAGCTAATACTTTTATTTGTAAACCTGGTCTCATTGTTGTTATTTCTCATTTGATTTTCCTAATTAAGCTACTGTTACATTTTCTATTTAAAAGGTGGATATTTTATAATTCATTAATTTATTTTTAAAGATATGCCTTTTCTGACATACTTTCATTTATTTTTTTGTTTTTTATTGACCTATTTTACACAAATATCTTCAGAAATGAATTCTTTACATGATATGTTTATGTTTGTGGGTTTATACCCATTGCACAAAGTTAATGTACTAAAACCCTACAGAAAACCGAGACCAAAAACTGAGGTAGAATTTTGCGTTTTGGGTCAAACATCACAACAATTACTGCAGTTACAGAACTGGGACCTATATTATTAAATTTATCTGCTCATTTTATGTAAATTTAATTTAATTTTACACCTTAATTAACACCCTACATATTTCAATAGGGATTTGTTTCTGTGAGTAATCTGAAACACTCTTTTGCCAGCTGTAACTCTCTAATGAAGAATTTTCGGACCTATGAATATATGAACTTTTTAGTTATTTTTTGCTAGTGGAATCAGCTCAGAAAGTGTTCGGAACATTATGCAAATAAAATACGTTAGGACAAAATATCAGAGTTGATCACTCACTGTTTTGACATCACAAAACTATTAATTTTATCTAAAACAGCTGTGTGACCATCCTTTAGTGCGTATTGGACTGAACCTTTAAAATAAGTTTGACAATTATCTATTTCAGCTCAACACTTTGGTCAGGTCCTCTTCACTTTGTTAAAACTTTCTTTCTAGCCTACATCTAGTGTTGATTTTCTTGAACTTTAAAATTGCTGTATAGTAAAGTCGATAAACTATTTGGAGTTGATGTTGTTTATAGTGGTTATGTATTAATATTAAATTGTATTGTTAAATCTATTCGCATGTTTTTTTATGAGAGGTGTGTAACACATGCTGCACGTATCTATGAAGGTCTGCACTCTGAGGTTATGTTATTATTTGTTCTATTTCAGGAACTTGAAGTGACACAGGATTTAGACTTGTTTCAAGACATAAAACCAGATATTTCACTCAAAGAAGAAGAGTAACTGTCTATTTATGATTGTGAAAGTGAATTATGAGGGGGATATTCAGTTACAGGTACATATTTTATGTCTTGAATATTATATGTCACAATATGTTTACCAGCATTCAACAGTCAAAGTACTTATTGAGTTTTTATAGTCTGGAAGTTGGTATGTAATGCACACTTTTTCTTAACACTGTTCTAAAACACAACTATATACTCTGACGGTACAACAAACAATACTAGCGACCTTTTGTCTCTTCACCCTCCTTTCCAGCTCCATGTCAAAATATTTTCAATGGATGTTTGGACTCATTACCAATAGCGATATTTCAGTAGGCTTCAGTTGTAGCTGTAATTATGGGAGGAAATTCAATTTTGTTTTTTTATTAATAGTTATATGAGCAAAGTATCACTCCTAAATTATATTTTGAAATTTTTAGCTAAAGTTTCTGTGTATTCTACAAATAATAATTATATTTATGGAATTTCTTACACGTATTGTTATTCTAGACGCGGTACACTTTCTAAGAATTTTGCCTTCGGAGAATTCTCTAGGTACCGATACTGTAGTTTGTCATTGATGCTCTGCCCAATCTCTGTCTGTTGTGTTAAATCTCGACAAAACCTTTTGTATACAGAACAGAACAATCATTGTTTATTGACACTTGTACTGCGCATAACTCTATCCCACTTATATGAACGACGTTACGGTTATTTTTTTCCCCCAGAACCTGACTAAGTCAATGGATCAGGTCACTATAAAAAATGTTAAGCATTTATACCAGCAGCTTATTGTACAAACGCTCTTGACAGATTCATTGGAAAGCAAAAATTTAAAGATCGGTATCCTTCAAGCAGCAAGAATGTGTCATAATGCATGGTCACATTCAATGCTATTTGTGGCTCAAATTACAGAGGGAACCTCGGATTATCGAGACTCGAATTACCGGGACTCTACTGTATTATATTTGCAAGATTTTTTATTAAAGTTTAATATTTCTAAGTTGTTTAAATACCTGTATCAAATCTTCCTTAATGCTGCTGGGCGATCGTTTTATTTATTAAATCAAGTAGGAAGGTGTGCGATTACCTCTAGTCTGATATGGTGACAGATAAGATGGCTTCCTGCTTCTTTGAGCTAGCAATTTTTATAGAAATTAAATGTTTGATATTTAATCTAGTCCTCATACAAAGTTTTTAATAAATAAATATTTTTTTACAGGAACCTGTTGTGTTTTCATGTTTAAGTTTGGAAAGTGTATTTGTGTGTTGTAAAATTATTGTGTTTTTATGATGCGAATTTTAACCGCAAATATTCTTATAGCCTACATATTAAATGCAGTGAATCTTAAATTCTGAGTTACTCTAGGTATATCAATTTATTTTAATATACTTGATCCATTCTAATGGTTTACTTGTATTCTAATTGCATTGGGGTAAGTTGTTTTAATCCCGGACCACTTCCTCAATCCCGGGATTTTCGGATTGCCGGGAATCCTGAGATTCAGATTTATTAATTTTTCTCTGATAACCATAAGTAAATTAGGTTTTGTAGTGATTAAACTCCTTTAAATTTTGTTTATGTATATTAAACCCACCATAAAATGTATACATTAAGCCTATGTACATAATGTATTTGCGTTTTTATAGTATATATTTGTATGTTTTCACTTTTGCTTTGCATGATATTTAAACTGTATATTAGATATAAATTTTTCTGGTTAATCAATGATGTCAAATTTTTACTGTTATCTAATAACCTTTTTTTAATAACATGTATATTAAACCTATAAGATTGGTTTGCCTAGCCTGGGGCTGGGAACTAGGAGTTTTATCAAAACAACAACATATGAAATTGGTATTTATTTATAGAACAAACTTTAGTAATATATATTTTAATGCTGAACGAACACAAGTGATAAAAAAGTTACATATACACGAAGTGAAAGTGAAGTAAACACCAAAACTTTGTAAAAAACAGAAAAACATGTAAAAGTACACTCATTTTTTAACGTAAACTAAGAAAAAAACTTGAAACTAAATATGTACTGTAAATATTACTTTCATATAATACCAAAACGCAAAAAAAAAAACTCTAAGTAGGCTACTCAGCTACTCTAATATTTAAAACTAATTTTATTACACACCACACTATAGTAAACTATAACACTGTGGACTCGAGCGAGATCGTTGAAGGTCAAGCCTGTCTCTTCGGTTGTCACTGCTACGGTTGTTACTGCTACAGAGGGTTGGCTTGGCTGATAAGAATGTATAAATATTAAAAAGTAACATTCACAGTTTGACATCATCAGTTCTAAGTTTTGACATAGATGATCGTATTTTTTTTCTTTTAATTAATTAAAGTTGTATTGCATTACAATAATTTTGTAATAAAAATAGTCACTGTACTTTGTACATCATATAAACAGGTTCACGTAGAAAATAACAAGTAAAAAACATCATTTACGAGAAAATCTATGATTTTCGTGTTTTTAATCTAATTATCAATACCGAAAATCTCGGCATTGGATTTAGCTAATCCTGGGATTGACGGGACCGTAAAACGGACCGGGATCCCGAATCCCGGGATTAAAACCTCTAATTGAGGTCTAACTATATTTGGGTTAAATGTAATGTCTTTTGAAGCCTAGTGTATGTTGATTAAAAAATTGCTATAGCCTATTTGTTCCGTAAGCAAGGTCCTCTGTTATAAATGTTAAGCTATTCTTATACCAAACAAATAACACTATTTCTTTATTATATCTATTGGTGTAATTTTGTGTGTTTGTACTATAGTACTTTCAGGTTTTTTTTATTATTCCTTGCAAAATGAATTGGTATGTATTGTATTGACATTGACCTTTGCATATCAACCATTACAATAGTGCCAAGTATAACGCTAATACAATGTTATCCTATTACATCAATTTACTTAGTAAAAATTAATTTTATGCGTCATTTGAATTTGCCAAATTGTGTTGTGTGTAAACTTATGTTTGATATATACCAGGAGATTGAATTAACCGCTGACTTGCATTTCCCTGAAGTATTAAGTTCAGATCTCGTACCTAAACTAGAAGCTGTATCAGCGTTGTCCCAAGACTGTCCAATAAATACAGAGCCTAATACTTTAGAGGTTTAATATACTTGTGTACAATATTCTGTTATTCCTTGTGTTGTCTTTGTAATGGATTGAGTGGCTGGTAACTTTGAAACACACACTTTGCAAGCCATGCCAAGCTCAGCCCATTCACAATTTAAGATTATTTTGTAGACCTTTACTATAGGATCTACATCAATGCCAAATATTAAACACATTTAAAACTGCTACAAAACACAATGAAATTAAGCTATTAAATCTATGCTGCGGCACCAGTGCAACTAGACCTTGATGCTGAGGGGTTAGCATACCTGACTCTGAAGCCTATAGTCTCTGGTTTACTTACGGTTGAAGACCATTGATATTTGTGCAGTTCGAATGGTAAAAATTATCTTTTTAGGCTCCGTCAGGGCATCAGTACCACACAAAAATTTCATAATTAGGTCCATTAAAAGTATGAGATTTTGTACACGGTGTTTTATTTTTGTTTTGTCCACCATTTTAAAATTATCAGTTTCTGAATGAGTTATATCAAGATTTATTTCAGAACACCTAGACTGTTTGCAATAACAGTTTAGAAAGAGTTACATTTGATTAAATTCATATCAAAGTTAGCGCCTGGTCAATCAGAGAGCACTAAATTCCCCTGCCCCCGATAACTAAAACAATTCTAAAGATAGACACAAAAACAAAACTTTGTTATGTAATGTTTTCTGGTGACAGTTTTCTATTTTCAGGTTTTCTACTGTTCTTTATTTATGAAACAGAGACTACAGGAATACTGCAAAATTAATTTACTAACTCAAAGTACCTGGATGCTACAAGTTTTAGTTTAGATAAACAAAATGGAATTTGCTGTACAATTAAGGTGTTTTGTCAAAAATGTTTAGTTTAGAAGAAAATAGGTGTATTGTAAAACTAAACTCTTTGGTTATAAAATGTTTTCAGGAGATTGGTGTTATTCAAGAACTGTTGCCACCTAAGATTGAGGCACCATCTAGGGTAGTGACACGAGAGCTGAGACTCTGCCTAAAGGTATGTTCAGGAGGTTACACTTTGCTTTTATTTATTTATGACAGAAGTAAGTTAAGTTTACTTTCTACTTACACCATGGCATTAAATATAATCTGTTTGTTCTAAGATTTAAACAAAGTCTTTGGCCTTAAAACAGCGTCCCATGGGCAAAAGTCTAGGTTTTATTAAACACTTTTTGCTAACCGTACAAATTGAATGTTAATTAATTAAATTAATGGGTTTGAATTGCACGGAAAATGCTTACCAGTGAATTGTAGGTTTAGGAAATAAAACACAGCGAGACATGATAACTGATTATGATTTTTTAATGAAACATTTTTTACTACTATAAAATACATACAAACAAACGTTTAATATTTAAGACTAAATAATGAAAAGTTATAAATGAATGATTATAAATAATTTCATAATGCTGAGAAAATTATCCATTTTACGTGGCACTTAGAAGAATTCATAGCTTGAGATTATTTGTCAATAAGTAAATTTATAATAAAAACTTTTGTATTAGATTGAACAGAATGAAAACAAAACTGTTGTTTGCCTTGTACATCCTGTAAACATTTCCACTCCTTACCCAACACGATGGTATGGCGACATTTAGTGACAGGTAGTATAGTAATTGACGAAGCAGTCTTGGGCCTGTTTACACCCCCCTCCTTGCGGCATCGTATTTAGGACTTAACATCCTTTTCCACGATTTGTTTCTTCCCCCTCCAACTGTATTTTGTTCTTTTGTTTTTGGCCGGTGCCGGTGCCTGTGTAAAACTTTGTGAATGAGAGTGTCACTATGAATGGAAAGCGAAAGCTTAGTGTTTTTTCTTTAAATCAAAAGTGGGGAGCAATTAAACGATTAGATGGAAACGACTCAGTAAGAAAAGTGGCAAGTTATTTACGTGTTGGAGAAGTGACTGTCAGGGATTGGAGACAAAATAGATCGGAAATTGAAAATTGGGTATCTCAACAGTATCATTGTATTTGGATAACCTAGTAGAACTCCAATCCAATGCAATATTTCGTTCCACTGGAAATTGGACGATAGTGGCGCTATCTATTGGGGAAACGACGGAAGCTGTTTGAAACACCAATGCTACCTATGATTTTTCCCTTGCACTACCTCGCGGCGAGATCATGCACTATTTTCGCAACAACCTTTTTTGCGGCACACAGCCCCCGTATGCATGCATGATCTATTTTATTATTCATGATCTATGACAGTATTCAATTAAAGAAGAGGCTAGACAATCATTAAAAAAAAGCGAGCATGACCAAATTTCAGAGGCATTATTTTTGTGATTTTTTTTAAAAAGGGATTATATTTTATATTACGATTTTTCCTGTTCTATCTCGGTGACTCCTTTTTCTACACTAGGGCTGCATTGATTTTGTAAGAAGAATTATATAAGTAGGTCACGTCCGAGCTCGTATTAGCCTGAGCTTCTCTTATAATTAGGTCACGTCCATGCTCGGATTAGACCGAGTTTCCTGGTTGCTTAGTTTTCGGCTGATAATCCCGTATCTTGTCTTTCTTAAATCCTGGTGATGAAGAACTATTTTGCATAATTGGTGGCCTTGTGTCACCAACGAATACTGAGCTATCTCCCTGAAACTTCCTTCCCTTGTGACCACTAGAAATTAACCCAGCTAGCTGAACTATTCAAGCTTTGTGAAATTATACTCACTCTACCCGTTACAAGCCTTTCTTTAAAATTTAGTGAGATACAATTTAATAAGTTGCCTATAACAAATTGTAACTGCAATAACAGTGGCTTTTATAAGAGTTTCAGTCAAATTAATTAACATTTAAGTGAATATGGTTCTTACATACCTTGTGGTTTTGTACAGAAATTAAGCATGCTAGTCATTGGCACCTTTGACAATAAATCTTTTGTTTCTTAAAGATTGAAACTTTATATAATAATTTAAACATTGAGTAATCAAAAGTAAAACTATTACCAAGGTTTTATGAAGTTTTGCTACCTTAAATAATATTAAAGAAAGGTGACAAATTTTTCAAAGACAAATGTCCTTACATAACTTGACAAGGCAAGACCACTTAAGCTATGTGCGTCAAGGTATACAATTTTGTCCATTAGAACAATTTGCCAGGTTATATAGTTAACCTAAAAACAAATTATTATTTATGTAAAGCAGAATTACAGAAGTTTTATCTCTGATTATAGTTTTATAATGCAAAAATAAGTTTACTTACTAAGCTGGAGAGAAGGAAATGTTTGCGTCCATGTTATCCTGAATACATTTGTCATCGAAACAGTTGTAGTGGCCTCGTTGTAAAGATCTTATAAAATAATTTGACATCTCAACGAACTTGCGATTCGTTCTGGACTTAATTCGAAATATACTGATTAACTGTAAAACATGCTTGATTTACATTTAAAATGTTACACAAAAACTTGTTGTCGATAGGACGCCCATTTTTTCTGAGTATTTTCTTGTAAAGTGAAAGCGCAGTGTTGGTTAGAATTTCCTTGTCTTTGCGCACCCACTTTACAAAACTTTGAATGCTACACTCGCACGCTACCTGTTGACTCGTTAGGTAACTGTTTGAAACCGGTCGGTTCTTCAAAATAATAATATGGTATTTGAATATTTTATTCTTTTAGATTTCTTTTGCAACATAGTTATGGATGATTTGTAAATAATATTAATTCACTGTAGCGGTAAGACTAATATTTTGTTATTTTAATATGTTTGTAGAGAATAAGTGTTGCTGATCTTATACCTAGGGTGGAGTCTCCTTGTGAAGTGCAGAGAACTGATAACAAGGTATGTAGAGATGTTAATCTTGCTTACGTATTAGTAAAATAAAATGTTAACTTCATCAATCTAAACTATACTATCTTGTTGAGAAGTGCGCACCGTATGTACCTTGCTCTGAAACATGTCCCAATAAAACAATATAAATTAAACAAGTTTTTGTTCTGAAATTTACTATTACTTGTGTACAAAGAAATAATACACGTTTCGAGAGTATAAATAAACTCTTGTTGTTCTCTTTATAACAAAAGTTAATTTGGTAAACTAGTAGCTTGACTATTGTGTGTTTACAAACATGTGTTTACATAGTAATATTTAAATGTTTGTTTCTAAATCTAGTAATAGCTCCTCAACATTTTGTACCCTACATTGACAGAAATTGTGTATAATATTATTATATAGAATTTTTAGTTTATCCACACATAATGTTTTACATTACTTACTGGCCTCAATGAACTTTATACACATTGAAACATACAGTAAGCATATGATATGAACCTAAATGTTAATTACTTTAAAGGTAAACAATTTACTGATGCTACTGCTAAATCAATAACAAGTGGCCTCATTGTACCTATACTGAAAATGTAAATTCTTCTTTGCTATCTCTTTTTGTACTTCTGAAATGAACAGTTCTTCGTCAAAGTTAAAGTTTCATTTAAAACCTTGTAAAATCCCAATTCTCATCTTGTTATTTGATAAATATCTCTATTAAAACCGCTAAATACTATTTATTTATAAAATCAGCTTCATTAACCCACAATATTTACATACAGTTATTTCCATAAAGTCGTAAGTTCACTTGTGCAGTTGTAGGATTGGGAATGCCTTTTCATTGCCAAGTGGTCATATAAGAAGTATCCTTCACACTAGATTCCTTCTGCAGCCTTCCTTGTCTGGTCTGCTTCAATCTTCAGAGAGAAATCATACCTCAGAAGGTCCTTCAGTTTTTCTATTTCATGATATTCCCCCATTACAAGTATATTGTCCACCCAAGTAAACTGGCAACCATCTACAATTGTCAAAAACTAACTGCATATGTTGCCATGCAGAAACCCTTTCTCCATCTCTTCTGATTTCTAACAAATAGGAAGGTTTTAGTTTCATTTATTTAGTAAAACCTTTAAAGATTACATAGCCTGTGATTACAAACTTACTGCTATTATTCTATAATAAAATATGAAGTTATAATTCCAATAACTCAATAATTTCTAAAGATAAGCACAAACATACAATGTTGCAGTATTGTTCTGGATTATACTTATAAAGAATAAGACGACATTTTTATATTTAAAAATATGCTTAAAAAACAAGTTTAGTAATTTTTAACACAATCTGTAACCCTTTTACATAGTACATGTTAACATTTTAAAGTTTTGTCATTGATATAATTTCAAAATTACTTGCACTTATATTATGGTGCATGGTTCTATTATTTTAATTTGCGGGGAAATTCTTTCCTCTACTTATCCATTTTTGAAGTGAACTTATTTGGAGGGCTACATGTCACATTGAAATAATAATAATTTAAGACAGATTACCAAAAAATCTTTTCTTTCTGTCTACTGCATAAAAACTAATTACTCTTATTGTTATATCCTTTAAATAATCCTAAGTTGTTCCTTTGCTTTTTATTTAAAAACTAGTAAGCCCTCGTTAAAAATTACAGGCACTTAATTACAAAAGATAGATTTATAAAATGGTTTTAAATAAGGCAATGTGAATGCGCTTAGCTGCAAGAAATTGCACTGTTTAGGTACGGTTATAGAGTGAAGTGCTGGAATCGCCGGTCGCTTTCTTTTTACAGCAACAGACTCTTAAGGCGGTAAAATTAGAAATGGGCAAGTACTGCAACCTAACTGAATGGTTGAGTACAGATGTACAGCTGCACTGATCGGTGCTTACCGGTAGGAATCGTTGTCCCCTAACAAACTGATCGGTCATCGGTGAATGAAATAGCAGACGACTACTCCCACTCTGATCACTGATCTGCTCACGGTAAGCAGATCAATTTTGTCAATCATAGTAAAATTAAAATGGCAGACTTAGGTAGCCCACTCAATGGTAGTTCTGGTATCGTCAAAGATGCGATATTTGTACGCGTGATCGTCACAGCCTAGGTAAATGAGTGGGGGACCGCTAATGGAGCGTCTATTGTCAAGAGTGACAAGTGTAGTCGTCTCGTGGTAAGTGCGTTTCAAGCGTTGTGCAGAGCAGTCGTCAAGCCAAACGATTCCTCGTGTGACTGGTTACAAATATTCAATTTGAAGGGGAGGATAAAAATACTGGGAATTTATGATTAATCTAGTTATGCGAGAAAAAATGTTGTAGAGAAAGAGTAGGCGGAAATTGGCAAAAAATAATTTATATATTTTTTAAATACAATCAATCATATCCTGATGAAGATTAATAATTACTAGTAAGCCCTCGTGAAAAATCACAGTTAGATTAATTAATTACACATCAGAAATACATCATTTAAAAAAATACTATTTAAAACCAACAAACTTTAATTAGGCCTACCTAACTATGCTGACGGGGATTTTTAACTCGTTAAATGTGTTCAATTATAGGGATTATACAACTGTAGGCCTATTTATGAAATAAAATTTAGGCCTATTTATTTGTGTAAAATTTTGTATTTATACACTTTATTATATATTTAAAGAAAGATAAAATTATTATTAGGGATGGGTCGGTTCCATTTTTTTTTTCGGTTCTCGGTTCCCGGTCAAATCATTTTCCGGTTCTAGAGTCAAATCGGTTCTTGGTTCTATTTATTATTCAAGGAATTTAACATGAATTTAAGAGAAAGTATAAGATTTAATTTGAATACTGAAATGATTAAGTA
>JAGFPH010013080.1:0-27723 GCA_018207615.1 Philaenus spumarius
CATTAAATATTTCAGAATAACAAATATCCAAATCCCAAAATGTCCCTTGAGCACGTTTTGGGATGTCATTAAAAATCCGACGATGGATTTTACGTCCGATTTGGTCTAAATTTGGTAAAGGCGTTAGTTTTCTAAGTTCATTAGCCAACAAAATCCAACAATCGGAAGCACGTTTTTTGGCCGGAAGAAAATTTGTTTTTAAAAACGTTTTTGAAATTTTATCTAAAAAAATAAATTTAGGAGATTATTCAGTACATTTTTTTATAGCCTGTTTGGTTCACCCGAACTCGATCAAAACGTAAGATACCGTAAAATTACCGGGTTAAAATAATGAGGATTTTACCGTGGGGCAGCTTTTTATCTGAGGCCGACAGTCGGGATACCCATTGGCGAAGCAAAGCAGTCCACAACCCGAGGCCGCAATGCTAGCGAAACGAACAGCGCTTGTGCCGGGGATGGAGGTTGAGACGCAAACAAATTCTACTAATGTAATAATCAGCACCTTCGTGAGTAGATCAATTTCCCAAATAGTTGGTTGAAACCCTAAAACATGTAAATGTAATTTTGTAATGTAACTCACGTCAGCTTTTCAGAGTGACAGAATTATTTTATTTTGTGTTGTTTAATCGTTGGAGATTTGACTGCTTTGAAAATACGCTGATATGAGTAGTTATGATTTTGATACATGTATCAAAACCATAAGTTCATTTTTCGGTGAATAATCTATATATTAATAGGCAAGCACAAAACTTGTCGTCCTTTTTCCTTAGCTTGTGTGCATCGTAGGAGAAATTCGCGCATACCGTTAGAAAGGTAGTGTCCTGTAGATGAGCAGAATCAAATTATAATTTACATCGGTCCTCAGGGATACGCCCCAGTAGCCCTAAAAGTTTCAATGTTAATCTTATGGAAGGTCAATCTTAAGGAAGAAGAAGAAAGATTTCTTTTGATTTTATCAGGGGCAGAAAAAACAGCTGTTAGTATGAAAAGCTTAAAACAGCTGATTTTGATCAACAGCTGATTTTGATCAACAACTGATTTGGATCAAAAACTGAATATAATTTTAGGTTAGGTAAATCAAGCAATAGCAATAGCGAAGCATTGCCGGGTCCACTAGTGGTTATTAATAAATAAAATACATCAGATGTTTTTATGAAAATAGTAATGTGATTATGTAGTTTTCGAAATTAATAAATGAATTATATTGTTTGTTTTGGGTTAAGTTTATGACATGTTCTAAATAATGCTTCAATAAAATTATTATGGATTTAATGAAAAACACGCCGATTCGATTACCACGCATTCGATACTGAGGTTACATCAGCAAGTCTTTGGATCCTTGCCATGGAGACGGTAACATCTTACAAGGGAAGTGTCTTGTCTTGGAATAGCGAGTGTGGTTTCGACTCCGCCCAAATCTGATCCGTCGATATCGTAAACTGTTGAGCTGATTTAGAGAAAATACAGTAACGTGCAATTTGAAAGGAACAAGTATTCATTATGCTAAGGGAAAACGTAATATTTTAATATTTCAGTATTCGTTTACTTTTAAAGTATACAGTATGTCTAGAAAATACTGTGCCAAATTTCACAAGGCCAAATTTCTGTAGGTGAAAATAAGAATAAAAGTTTCACTAAACACTTGTCCGTAAATGTTTAGTTTAGAATTATCCGAAATTTTGTTTTATTTACTCAATACATTCTAATCATATGTATGCTTAAATCAATGATTATAATAACAAATATTTTAGATTCAGTCATTTAGATAACAACAGGGTGACAATTAAGTCTTCGGGCTGTTTAATATTTCGTATATAAGGCACATTTTAAGGTAGATGTGATTGAGCTACCTGCTCTATGTAAAAATACTATTTTATAAAGATTTCAAAAAATTTATCCGCTATCTTGGTCATATGATACTTTATTTCGATGTAGAATTTCAAGAAAAAACCAATGGTGAAATTTTCACATCCATATCTTTAACCGTTTAAAAATGGAGGCCAAAAAACAACGAAATCACAAATACTATTTTATACTATTTTTTAAAAATATTAATTATTATTCTTTTTATACTTAGAATTAAATATGCTTTCAAATGATGTGTCACACAACGATATTTGGGAGTATTTAAAATTTTTGAGTTATAGCCATTTTCATTTTTTATAATTGATTCCGAGTGGTTTAACCAAATATCGTTGTGTGGCATATCATTTGAAAGCTTATTTAATTCTGAATCTAAAAATAATAATAATTCATATTAAAACAAAAATAGTACAGCATAATTGGGCAAAATCGGAGAAAAACAATTTCGTTGTTTTTGGCCGCCATTTTTAAACGGTTGAAGATATGGGTGCAAATTTCACCGTTGGTTTTTTCTTGAAATTCTACATCGAAATGATGTATCACATGACCACCTTCCTATTTAAAAAAAAACAAAGTTACATTCAAAATGGCGGATCCAAGATGGCGGATAAATTTTTTGAAATCTTAATAAAATAGTATTTTTACAAAGAGTAGGTACCTCAATCACATCTACCTTAAAATTTTCCTTATATACGAAATAATTAACCGTCCGAAGACTTAATTGTCACCCTGTATATGTAAACAGAGTGTACAGATTTGACTGTCCGAAACTATACGGGGTTATAGTTGCAACTATTTTGCTTTAGTGCAATCGCGATTGCAGTATGGTTTAATTTGTTGGGGAGGAGCATATTTGAGTACTATTACACCCATTATTAGTGCTCAAAAACATATAATAAGAGTTATGTTATTTAGGTCTAGAACTGATTCTTCTCTGCCACTCTTTAGAGCAAAGGGCATACTGCCGTTGAGGTATTTGTATGTTTTTAAAGTATTAGTAGAGTTTTACAGGAAAAGTGGTTCTAGGCGAAACTGTGGTAGGAGGAAAATAGTATTTCAACTGTTAAAAACTAAATTAACAGCAGTTAAAAATTCATATTTGTATAAGGGGGAGAAAATATTTAACATGTTACCAGTAGATGTACAAAAGACAAACAATATATCCCAGTTTTCTAAATCTGTTAAATTATGGCTAAATTCAGTGGAAAATATTGAATTAGTTTTGAGGCGAGGCAGTGGGAACCAGTTGATGTTGTTCTGAAATGTATGTGTGAGTGTACATTGGGTGGTGTATATAAGTTTGTGTGTTTGTAAGTGTAAAATTCTGTACTTTATCCAATTTTTGTTTTAGGTTAGTTTTATTATCAAGGCATCCTTTGCATTTGTATATATTTTGAATGATTATGGCACTATGGCTGATCTCTTTCTTTCTTTTTCCTATAGTAATAAGATTAAAGAATTATGATGGTAAATCCTACTCAGGCACATGTGCCTAAGGATTACCTATTCTTCACATAAATTTAATCTGAATGTAAAGAAAATCATTGTTTTGTTCTTTTATCAAGTTAAGTGTAGTATGTGTTAATTTACCTGTCTTGTATTTTTATTGTATTATTATTGCATTCAATATTATTATTATTTTGTATTTTTTGGGTGAAGAAATAAATATTATTATTATTATTATTATTTGTCAGCTAAAAACAAGCAAATAATACAGTATAACATGTGTCCTACCTCGAACTGTTTTCTGTCTGTCAATCTGTGATTTTAAAAATACCTTAATATCTCAGAAACAGTTTAGGGCATAATCATGAAACCGTGTATGAATATTGATCTAAATAGGGTACATTTTACTTTTTTTTCCCTGCAACAATCCGTTTCAAAATCAATGTCAAATATCTAGAAAACTATGAATAAAAAAAAATAATAATAATAAAAAAAAAATAAATGTAAAGTAGGCCTAACAACTATTTTAAGATCAATTCAACTTTATACCGTTTTTAGTAATTCAGTCACAAACAACGAAAAAAACTCAAATCTAGTGCTGTAGGCGTTAGGACTATTCGGGTGCTGATAAAGGTGGTCTTATTAATGAAATTTTATCCTACATTCGACCACTAAATTTGAGTTTTCTCCGTTATTTATGACTCAATTTAAAAAAATGATACATCATTGGATTGGTCTTAAAATATTTTTAAAATGTTTTACTTTATATTTTTTTTTGTAAAATTTATAGTTTTCTAGGTAACTAACATTGCAAATTTTCAACTGCCGCCATTTTGAAACGGATTGTTGAAGAAAAACAAATTTGTTTAGTAAAATGTACCCTGTTTCAATGAATATTCGTACTAAGTTTTATGATTACATCGTTAACCGTTACTTAGATATTAAGGTATTTGTAGAAAAACCACATACAGAAAACAGATTGAGATAGAACACATGTTATATTGTATTATTTGCTTGTTTTTAGCTGACAAATAACCTTGTAAAGTATCGGACAGTTGAAGCTGCACACTCTGTATTTATGTTTTTGCATTGCAATGCATGCTTGTGGTACCAAGTCACTATCAATGAATTGTTGATAATAATACTACCTTAATAAGGTCCGTTTTGTGACTTCTTGTCGTGATTTTCCGAATACATTTTTCGTAGTAGTATCTCCAACATCTGGTCCTATTCGCTCAGAAGAGGTCGTCGTACATTGAAACACAAACATTACACATATTCACATGATCGGTGACACTATACATAAATTAAAATAGATGAGCAACTTAACATGATCGGTGAGTTAAGGCTCTGCTCCAGAAAAGAGAAGGCAACCGGTGCGGCGACTCCAGCGCTTCACCCTATTGTTCTTTTTTTTATTGCGTGTAGAAAAAAATTCAAACTTGGTACTTAAACAATGTCTGCTACGTAACAAAATGAATGCGAAAAAAATTGTATTATGATTGTGGTTAAAATCAGATCTTGCAAACAATTTTATGGAAAAAACCAAATTATGGATTTAAATTTAACATTGCTCTTACAGGATACAAATTCAAGACTGCTACCACTACGGCAGACAATAAATTTAGATACACAAACGTATCCCTGTTCTTTATTCATTTAGCAATTTTCATTATCATGAGATAATATCATACAAAATTACAAATCTACATTCATTTTTGATTCACTTTTACTTAAACCATCATATTCTGAATTGTTGAAACGTTTTTTGAAGTGTAAACTTCTATAGCAGCACCGCGTCCAAAAAATGTTTACACGTGTGTATATAGCAGAGTATATAGTTTACTTGTTGCTGGAGGTGAATCGGATTTTACCGTCACGCGTTTCACCATGTATTTTCTGAAACGCTTTATTGTGAAACGCTCTACTATATATACGTGTGTATCCATCTGTTTGTAACAAGTTTTCGTCTTGCCGAGATTCGAACCAGCAGAGTCCATCACCATAGACTAGCGCCTTAGCCGGTTAGGCGACGAACGCATTGCTAGTTTATTATGTTTGAATTAAGTATATAAGTGTAACAGATTGTCCTACGTCATGGGCTTAACACTTTAACGTAAACGAAATGTATAGTTTAATTGGTAATACCTCTGAAATGGTCATTGTGCTTCCTCATTTCGTAAGTTGTGTTAAAAATAGACATTGTGCCTAATCATTTCGGAAGTAGTATTAAAAGTTTACATTTCTTCCGTGTGGTCTTAAGCATACAATTTACATTTTTTTTAACACCTTTATACCCCATAATTATCTCTTTCAAATTTGTATTGACTATATAAAATAAACAGTCAAACGTGTGCAAAGTTTTACGGCACTCTGGGTATTTTTATCTTTGATTTGTAGTCATTCTATCGTTCGGGAAACCAAAGACATTCTGGATTACGATCTTGAAAGCTAAAAAAGTCTTATTGAACACGGAAAAGGCGATACTATCATCGACAAAGCTTCATTAGTAATCGCTGGCTTCGCAAAGTGGGCGGAACTCGGCAACGGTTTCACATTTCCAACTGTATCAGGATTGGCGGGAACAGTTCTCGTAAAACCTTCGTTTTTTCACAAGAACTTCTTAACCTAAAGAGTGTTTTGTAAAAGTTGAACTTTTTGCTGCGAAAAAAAAAGAAGAAATATAAGTTTGTTAGTAAAAATTATGTAATGTAACATTTTGTAATGTTACATTACAAAATGCTACATGTAATGATAGTAGCTTACACTACTATCATTACTAGTGTAATCCCCCGTGAAAAATCACAGGTAGATTAATTAGATACACGCCAGAATTACATAATTAAAAAAAAAAAACACTATTTAAAAACAAAAAACTTTATCTAGGCCTACCTAAATACACTAAGAGATTTTTAAACTAGTAAATGTGCACTTTTAAATCGTGATAATTTGTTATTTAATTGACATTTTTCAAGTATCAAGTTTGAATTTTTTCCACACACAATAAAAAATGAACAATTAAAAGTAAATCGCAAGCCGGATCCGTAATTTTATAAAGAAGGTTTTTTTTACTTACCACGTAATTAAACGAGATAGATTTATAAAATGGGTTTTAATTATTCAATGTCAAAGCGCTCAGCTGTTTGGATACCGCTATAGGGCGAAGTCTTGGAGTCACCGGTTGCTTTCTCTTTTACTGTAGCAGAGCCCTAGCTCACCAATCATGTTAAGATGCGAATCGATTTTAATTTGTGTATTAGTGTAGGTGTCATTTGTATATGAGTAGTAACATTTTGTTCTAACGTTTGACGATCTCTTCGGAATGAATAGGACCTGATGATGAAGTTACAGCTCCGAAACATGTAGTCAGAAGAAGTCACAAAAATAACCTTATTTAGGTAGTGTTACTATGAATAACTGAAAGTGACCGTAATCACACAATTCAAAAAACAATAACAAAAGTTATATAACAGTTTCGTATAAATGACTCAATCTAAAATATTTGGGATTAAAATAATTGATTTTATTAGACCTACGATTCAGTTTTTCTCCAAAATGTAATTTAGGTCTTTGAGTAAAATATTAAATTCAACACTGTACATTTTCCATGTTGAAACCCCCTAACGGCATACACTCAGATATAGTTTGTTATTTGTAGGCCTGATTAGTTAATGTACAGTGTAATACGCAAGCGTATACTAGTTCCCTATGCTACGTATTAACACAGAACTCGCGGCGCATGCGCGACCACTGTCTGTGGCTTTGTGAGGGAGAGAGTAAAAATGAGTCTCTCTCTCTTTCTTCTCGCACTGCGAATTAGTGTCTCCTACTCTTTCCTTTCAACTGGCGGTTGAAGTCGGAGAAGGGGAAGCGTTTCACTTTTCGTCTGATTCAGGCCGATTGGCCCTACCACGCTTAAAGAAGTTTCACTTCAAAAGTATTAGGGAGAACATCCTATAGTGCTGAAAAGATGGAGTCTTTACGAGACATCGGGGAAAAAATGGTCTCACCAACAAGTAACTATTCCACGATGCAAGGTATCTTGTAACCGTTAGAGTTATGTATTGTTATTTAAAAAAAACATTTATCCTGTTCCCTCCTGACTAAAACGGCATGTTAAATGTACATCATCCGTAAATCAAAATTTCAAAATGGTCCTAAATGATAGTATTTAAGCTTAAAGTTCTCTTACGGGAGATATACAGGGTGTTGATATAATACTTTCCCACCTTAACTTCTGCACGAATTAGACCTAAATAGAGCCAACAAGTTTTTGGACTGTAAATTGGGTTACCTGAATGATGTAAATGTAGTTTCAAATTTTGCTCCCAAAAGTCCTCCAAATTTTAAGATAGGAACCCGCCTATTGTGACATGTTAAGTTTGAAGACATAAGGAAAATAACAAAAATAGCATTGCTACCGAAATACATTTTGGTTGATGAATATAAATATATATTTGTATATACTAGAGGGCTCTGCCCCTGCTCGCTTCGCTCAACCGCGGCTAAGTAATTACAAACATAGGCCTATTGTTGTATAATGTGATATTTTCACAGGTTGATCATTGTTTAGGACAGAGATTTTTTATATAGATGAGAGGAAATTTTAAAGTTAACATACTATTCAACTACGGTAAAGCAGCATTTCGAACTGGTCAAATAGGCCTAGTGAAGAGTAAAGGTGGGATAATTTTGTGTTTTAGTCATGATATAGTAAGCCCTTTTTCGTTGCTTGTGTTTGCTACTACCCAACCTTTATAAAAAACTATTGGTTGTGAAGAATAACTACCTGATTCTAAATTTGACAATTTGGTTGCTATGGTAATAAATATAAATGCTTTCAAGAAACGTGTGTCGATTCAGTGTTATAGGCCCAACCTAAAAGTGTGTTAGGCATTTGATCCAAATCAGTTGTTTTATTTGTAATATATAACAACAGATGTTTGAATTATAGCACTGTGTAGTACTCACGAGTGTGGACCTGAGATTTACAGGCGCTAAGACTGGTGCCGTTGGCCACGGCTGTACTAGCCATGTGACTAATATATTTTTGGGAACTATCAACCCACCGATTTTTCAGAAATGCCGACTTTCAAATCCTAGTGGATCACCTCGGTAACATCCTTCAATACAATTGTTAAACACACTTACTCATTTTTAATAAGTAGAACTTCCGTGTTTTCAAGAGAAGAGATGCAGACCGATGTTTTTAGAAAAAACATTTAAAATAAGCGTCAGGGCACAACCAATGCACTGTGCCGTGCTGGTTGCGTTCTTTCCAGGTCAACACTCGTGAGTACAGCACAGTATGTATATATTCATTTTATGTCCGATTTGCTCCAAATTTTTGTTTTCTAAGTTCATCGGACGAGTTCGTTAACAAAAAAAAAAACAAACCCAATAACCGGAAGCAAGATTTTTAGTCGGAAGTAACAATGTTTTGAGATTTTCATACTAGAATTAATATAGTTTTGTTTTTTTATATAAACAATATAAATACATGATATTATTCTGCACATTTTGTTTTTCACACGACCTTATTGCCCTTCTCCTTTCCCCAAATTCGATTATAATACTATAAAAGTACTCTAAAATTACCAAAATGTTAGTTTTTCCGCTGCGACGAAGCGAAGCAGTCCTACATTAGTACAGTAAGCAGTTAGTGTAGTAAGCCTTTTTCGAATATTTTTTGTTTGTTTTTATTTTGTTATCCTAACCTAAAACAACTGTTGTTGTGAAGAATGTTAATCTGATTCTAAATTTGCTAGTTGGTTGCTCTGGTAATGAATGTAAAGAAACATGTGTTGCTAATTCGAATCAGCTGTTTTATCTGTTATAGGACTGGAAGTGAATTTTAACAAACACGTGTTGCTGTTCGATCTGATATAGGGCTGGCAGCGAACCTCAGAATGTTCACTATTTTTACGCTTTAAAATTAAAATTTTTGAAAACATTTTCTTGGTGTGATGCTATGACTCCATAAGAATATACCTTTAAATTTTCGTATTTTTATCTCAAGTAGTTTTTCATCTACGGTTGATTCTATGTCAGGACAAAGCCGCTTATTATTATATTAACACGTAAACATCAAAAATTGAAGAACTTTTTTTCTAGTATATATTATAGGAGAGGAAATCAATTAAATCATTCGATAGGTACTGTGCCACAGAGGTGCAGAAAACACAAATTATGTGTAGCCTATAGGCTATATTGCCGTTAAGACAAGTAAAATAAAACAACTAGGCCTAACCTAACATTGTGTTTCTAGCTGGTTACGTGAATTAGTTGTGTTATCTGTTACTTTATGCAGATGGTTGCTATTGCAATGAATATCAAAATAAACTTTTTTTAGGTCGTGGTTTTATTTTCTAAGCACATGACTTTTTCATACAAAAAGCATCAAACAATTAATGAAATCATTTTGAACACATTCACGCCTATATATTCCTTTGCCTTCCCTGCACGGGAAAATATTAACAAAAAATTATCCAAATAAATACTTAGTGTTTTTTCCATTTCGTTGAAAGTGAACTATCACTTGTCTTTATTAGCGAATTTCCATAGGAAAAATGAGCTATTGCAGTGGCCCTTATGGTGAGACCTAAGCAAATGAGCACCGATCATGATCCTCATAACACGTTTTGGGATGTTATTAAAAATCATATATATATGGGTTCGCACTCTAGCGGCCGCATTTTAATTTTGATTTGGTCCAAATTTCGTACACATGTTGGTTGTCTATGTCGCTCAGACGAGTTCGTTAACCAAAAAAACAAAAAAACCGGAAGTAGCTATTTTTTGAGATTTTTCCTACGAGAATAAATGTATTTTAGAGTTTTTTTTTTCTACAAATGTAAATTTAGGATGTTATTCTGCACATTTTGTTTTTTTACACCTCTTTATAGCTCGCTTGGTTCCCCCAAAATCGATCAAAACGTGAAATAACATAAATACCAGGTTCAAAGCCATGTGGTGGATCCTGCCGTGGGGTTGGCGTGCATTGTGTAATGAAGATACTACCAATACGGGGGTTGGCGTGCGAAGCACACAATGCATGTTGTCTTGAAGATACTCCCAATAAGCGGAATGGCGTGCGAAGCACGCAATTTATTGTGTATTAAGAATATTACCAATATGCGGAATGGCGTGCGAAGCTAGCAATGCTTTGTGTATTGAAGATACTCCCAATATGCGGAATGGCGTGCGAAGCATTTTGCAGCTATTCAGCACCGTCGTGAGTAGACCTATTTCCCAAATTGTTGGTTGAAACCCTAAAATATAGGATTATAAACTTAATTTTTGAAATTTGCTTAACTCACGTCAGTGGTTCGGCTGCGTGGTCGAATTATTTATTTGTTAAATAATTACTCTACAGTTTAAAAGTTGAATTTTTTACTTCTAAGGAATTTCACATGTTTACTAAATATTCATCATTAATTCCATCAAGCTTCATCTTTGCCCTTTCCCACTATTTTCCTCTTAGCGTCAAGATACGAATTTAAAATATTATATTTGTAATAAGTTCCAATTGATTACGCGAGAAACAAGTTGAATTTCGATACTTTACAATCAAAATCGGTCGAATTTCGACTTTCGTAATTTTAAACCCGTTACACTTATTTACTCCAAATTTTCAGGAAGTTATATAGTGCAAATTCTGAAATTTTTAGGGGTATGAATGAATTTTACCCTTAATTGGTTAATTGGGACTGGGTTGCAAGTCAAAATTTTTAAATAGTAACCCTTATTGTGTGATACTTCATTTTAAAGCCTTCATTGAGACAAGAAAATTAGTCCCCCTCTGATATCTAAAATTACGGGGCCAAGAAGCTCAGATTATTAAATTTTCTAGGTATTGTAATCTACATAAAATTAGATGTGACAATTTCAAGATACAGAAACATTACACAAATATTTTAATCTAAATTATGATTTTGAAAAAAATGAACTCCCAAGAATTGTTTGTCATACTTATAAAAATATGTCTACTCACTAAATCCTAATTAAAACTAATTATTTAACTTTTAATTGATATTATGATGTGATTATTAATTAATAATCAATGGTTTTTAAAAAAATAATTCTTTTGATCTGAAGAGATGATAATTATTACTTATAAAGTTTAGTTTAAATAATAAAATCAAAGATTGTAATCAGTTGCCATTTAGACAATGATTGATCTATTTTTATTTATTAACTCCAAGTCCATTAAACGGACAGGTGCTTCACCAATCTGAACAGATTTAATTAGAATTTAGGTATTGTGTAGGCCCCATTTTCATCAATAATATGAAAACAATTCTTTATAGTTATTTTCTTCTAAATCATAATAATGTAGATTAAAAAAATTGTGCAGTTTCTGTACCTTAAAATGAATACACATCTAATTGTATGTAGAAAACAATACGCAGAAAAGTGAAAAAATCGGAACTCTTGCTTCACTATTTTGGTTTGGGGTATCGGAGAGGGGTTTACTTTACACTAATTTTGTCGTCACAACAAGGGCTTTAAAATGAGGTATCATACAAAACATTTTTGACTAAAAACCCTCCTTAACTGAATACGGGTAAAATTCATTTATACCCTTAAAAGGTGCAGAATTTGCCCAAGGTGCAAGACATTGCTTCCTGAAAGTTTGGAGTTAATACGTGTAACAGGTTTAAAATGGGTCGCCGGAATACTACCCCCCGGAAAACTACCCCCAAGCAGGTTCCTACGTCATTTTGACGTCAGAGATGGGGGGAGGGGGGCAGTTTTCCAGTCACGCACACTCAAGTTTCGATATAATTAGAATTAAAAAAAAACTAGAGGACTAACCTAAACTGTTTAGTCACAGTATGTTGCCGATAACAGTATAATTGTAGGAACCTGCTTGGGGGGGTAGTTTTCCGGGGGGTAGTATTCCGCATCCCCTTTAAAATTACGAAAGTGTTGCGGAACTTTTGCATTACCCTGTATATATATTGCGAAATCATAATATACAAATATTTTACACAATCCTTAAGGGGCTAAAAATTCTGCTCCCACACTGTGCAGACCATTAATGAACCCCATGTTTTATCTCTACAAACGAAAGAAACAAACGACCAGGATCTTCCCTTCGTGTTCGAACACAATCGGATAGTTCTATCAGCGAGGACAATCTTTGACAATGTTCCGGTACAAATGTTTGCGGTTTCACACGGAGCGGATTATGACTTTCACCCTCGTCACTACTTGCTGAGCCAGTAGATTCGTTCGCGGATACGCTGCGGCTATCTTTTATTGATGAGCCTTAAAAAAGTCGTATCCAGGGCGGAGTCAGGGGGCGGGACCGGCTGATGTCATTAAAACACAAAGGAATAGTTGGTGTAAGCAGGAACTTGATTTAGTGCTCGTCTAGTCTCATGGGCGTTACCTTCTATTACATTTCCATTGCATCGAAGAGGATAAAGAATGAATTGATTGAAAAGTTTGGTAAAATATTAAAATTAGTTCATTACGTCGCTAAACGATAAGGTACAAAATCTGTATAGGCTTATATAATTAGGCAAAACAAAAATTACTAGATACAAACTTAAATACATAATAACGTCCACATACGGGTGTCCCACCTAAAATGTTACAATAGCTAACTTTTGAACTATACATATGACAGAGTACTTTAAATGTGAAACCTTCCTTTCTTTTGAATGAAGTTTAAAAATCCATTTTGTGAAATGTAAAAAATTGCTGCTATGTTTCAATATGGCTGCCACACTTTGAAATTCGATATGGAACACCCTGTATGTTATGTTTTTCATGTGCAAAACAATATTTTTAGAATGTTTTATTCTTGGGTATTTAAAAAAACCTTAAGTAGTTTGGGAATTACAGGCACATTCAGGAGTTCAGAAAATTAGACATTTGCTAGGCCTACAAATAATTGATTCCCACCTAAAATGTTACAATAGCTAACTTTTGAACCGTTAGGGGTACAAATAAGTTTTACCCCATTAAAACTTTGAAAAAAATTCAAAATGTGATTAAAAGTAAGGATTAGATTTTTTAATTGGTAACCCACAATTTTTATAATGGAAAGTTATTCTTTGTCAAATTGTTAATAATTTTTTATTTATTAAGCACCTATTTTTTTTAATGAAATTTGGTCTTTTTTTCAAAACAGATTTCCATGTCATTTTAAAGCTTACAAAAATAAGGTGAGTTCCCCATTAAAACTTATTTGTACCCACAGCGGTTAAAAGTTAGCTCCCCGTTTAGGCCTATATATAAATTAGCCCTTTGACGTAGGTTTATTGCAGTTAACTGTGGTAATTTTGAACATTTAAAAGCTTTATCTAAAAAAAGTTTCATGTATCTAAATTTAAAAAAAAATTAAGTATATCAGTTCAATATGAGTATTAAGTTTTTTAGACACTCTATATTGTAAAAAATATTTATTTACTACTAAATCTAAGAGGGTCGAGCAAGTAAAAAAGGTTGTCGCATTAAAAAAAAAATTGTATATTTTAATTCTACGTTTTCCCCCGTTTAAGTTGATATACAGGCTGTCCCGTATCGGGAAATGGTTCTAGGGTCAAAATAAAGAGAAAATCAAGAATAAAGTTTTTTTCAAAAACGCTTACCACGTTCTTAAAACGTTTTCCAGATATCCGCCATTTTGTTTATTTTGCAAATTAATTTATATCTAGAGGACTGAAGTATAACCAATGAATACAGTATTCAATGGTATAACCTAACAATAATCTATTTTAATCAAGGTAAGCAAGATATACAATGTGTTTTTTTTTAAATGGCGGCTGTTTGAAAATTTATAACCTGAATTACGCAAAATCCGGACATAAAAAAAAAACAATTTCAAGATACCTATTTTGTAGCCCTTTTAATTGCCTATGGGCTGGTGTAACTGTCAAAACAATCGGATGAAGAATAATCTTTAAGTTGAGGATAATAAGAGCATACTTACCCACCATATTGTTGTATTTGCTGTGTGCCGACTGAACAAACCAATTATTACACATGACTTAACTATTGTCCTTCATTGGATTGTTTTGCCAGTTAAATTATCCGACAGGGAATTGAAAGGGCTACAAAAAAGGTATCTTGAAGTTGTTCTGTAAAATGTATGATTTTTTTAAAATTTAGGTTTGAAATTTTCAAACATCCTCCATTTTGAAACAAATGGTTGAATAAAATAACTTTTTTTGTTAAAATATAAAATGGATAGGTTAAACTTCATGCCATATTTTAACTCAATCGGTCCAACCGTTCTCTAAATATTCGTTATTTAGTAATGGAAACAAAATGCGTTTTTGGAAAAAAATATTCTTGATTTTCTCTTTATTTTGAACCATGGGTCCATTTCCTGAAGCCTAAAACTTTACTTACGGGACACCCTGTATAATAAGCTTTGACAATATGGCGAGAAACTTGAGTAAAAAATGTTTGTATGATGCATGTTTCGCTTTGTGTGAGGAACATTTGCGGCGTTTGGGCGGCGCGGTGCAATATGCTTTTAGTTAGCGAACGCTTGCATTGGAATATTATTATGTACTTGTTTGAGTTGTTATGGGCCAGTAGAAACACCTGGATAATAGAACACAAACTAACATTCAGGTTTTTTTGTTTTCTCAGCAGACGAGTGGTGATTTATATGCGACAAAAACGATAAAATTTGGTTTGAATATTGTTGTTGTGAAGTGACTAAAGTAGTTTTTATGTAAAATAAAAGTTATATATTTTAGAGTCGTGTTATGTGTTTAGTGAATAAAGAAAGTAAAGCCTAGTTAAGAAAAGAAAGAAGAAGAAAAAAAAACAGTTCGTCATTCTACCAAGTCCGTTGATTCTAGGCATAGACTGCCAGGCTTACCACAAAGTCTGGTCTTAAAAGTTGTTCAGGCAAAAAGTTTACCCCGAATGCAAATACATACAGTAGGTATGAGTAGGTACTTGGTTATAGATAGTTGTATTTTGAAATAATATTGCGGCGGTAACCGATCACTCAGTATTAAGCGGAACATAATAGGCCTAGCAACAAGGTAGGCTATCTTTACTCCCGTTTTCACGAATATGAATTTAGGATATTATTGTTCACATTTTATTTTTTACGTGACCTTATAACTCGCTTGGTTCCGCCAAAATCTATCAAAATGTAAAATACCGGAAAAGTTCCAGGTTCAAATCCAAGTGGGGGTTTTAGCGTTGGGGGGGGGGGGGGGGGCTTCTTATCCGCCTCCGCAAGGTCGAGGTGCGCGCTTGAGTCGAAGCTGGGGCTTAGGTGCAAACAAATTCTACTATTTCTTTGAAAGTCAGCGTTTCAGCTGCGTGGTCGATGTATTTATAATGGGTCCATTGGGTCATTGATTTATTCGTTTTGCAAAATAGATATTATTTGAACAATCTAAATTTCATTTTAACACATGCCACGCTTAACAGACCTTAATTATTATATTATATGCAAACTCCGGGTACTACAGATATTATTTAAATAACAATATTCAAAATACATTCGAGGTTGGTTAAATATTTTTCGGAAGAACGACTATACCAATCAAAATTAAATTATTCAAAAATGACTTAAAGCATAAATATTTGGACTCGCGAGTTACAATGAACTAAACCCCCACTAGACGGTACATCCGCGTGGGACTCCACAGCTAGCGCGTCGTTGCACAATAGGTGCAGTTTACTGTGAGATAGGATTCTACATATTGTTGCAGGTCTGTAGCGCATGCGCAATCCTATACGTCTGCTCCAACGAGTTCATGACAATAGGTTGTGTTTGGATGCGGTGCGGAGTTTTTTCTTATTCCGAAGATATTTGTAACGGAAGGGATTTGTTGTGGAACACATCGATGATTTCTCACAATCAATTAATATACGTAATAGTTTACATTTGCAGCTTAGTTTCACATGACCATGTACAATATACATGATTTAATAGAGAAACTAATATATTAAACCTTTCTAGAGCTAAAAAAATTTAGCAGTAAATTCATATTTTTGATTTTAGTCCTGTATCATTTGTAAAATAAAAGATAGTATTTTGTTTTGTATTTCAGTAAAATATAAGCAGTAAAAACTAAATTTTCGTGTTGAAATAAACACCATTAAACCAAATCACTGTTTTAAATTTCAAACTTGCAACTAAAATTTGTAATGGGTATCTGTTACGAGGTTGATGGCCTTGATGAAAATTCAGGAAGCGAAGCAGTCCAAAATTCTAGGCTGCAAGGTTAAGGCGTAAACTCACAAAGCGGGGCCCACAGCCGGGAAGCCAACTCGCAGAGCGAGTTTGTCTGCTACGAGTGATGTGAAGCAGTCAAAAATACTAGGCTGCGAGTGAAGGTGCAAACTCGCAAAGCGCAGTCGACAATTCGAGGCAGCAAAGTCGAGGTACAACTCACAAAGCGAGTTTGTCTGCTACGAGTGAAGTGAAGCAGTCAAAAATACTAGGCTGTGATTGAAGGTGCAAACTCGCAAAGCGCAGTCGACAATTCGAGGCCGCAAAGTCGAGGTACACAACTCACAAAGCGAGATTTTGCGCTGCGTGTCGAAGGAAGCAGCTCGTGAGCCGGAGTTGGAAGCTGAGGGGCAATCGAATTCTACTTATTTACGAACACGCAGTCTGCTATTTAACGTCTTTCCTAAATAAATTTCCCAGATAGATAAATTTCCCAAATAGTTGGTTGAAACCTTAAAACATATAAACTTAATTTTCTCAGAAGCAGTATTACTAGATAAGTCAAAACTACTTGGTTTTATTTTCATCAAAAATTCTAAAATTTCATGAATACATAACATATCTGCCATTTCCCTACCCTACTTTTTTTTTATTTACCTCTGCTAACACAAAATTTTCAAATGTGACACATTAAAAAAAATTCTTTACAATGTTTATAATAAAGTATATATTTAATTAAATTACAAGTGAAAAAACATAGACCAAGAACGGGAGTTGAACCAGGGACCTTTACATTTCCTTCGTACTGCTCTGCCAACAGAGCTACCCTGATCGCTCCAGATATTGGTCGATGTTATCTCACTTGTAGACAGTTGGCAGAGCAGTTCGACGGAAACGTAAAGGTCCCGGGTTCAACTCCCGGTCTTGGTCTATGTTTTTTCACTTGTAATTTAATTAAATATCCCTTGGTGAGGAAGTGTGTAAGCGGAAAATAAAATTAATAATAAACACTGGATCTATTTTGATAGCGGTCTTGCTAAATAATGGCTCACACACAAACAATAGTTGATGTCATAGTTTTAGTTAAGGGGGGGGGGGGGAGGGAGCCAGTTTGAGGAAAAATGTTCAAACCTTAGTCTGTTAATAACATTGGTCTGGAGCAGACTCTAGACCAAAAATGTGGTCTCACTTGCCTGTGCCTTCATTAATTTAATTATAAGTTCGGGCCGTCAGAGGAATTTGATTGTTTTGCTTTAATAAACGCTTTGAATTGAAACAATAGTTTCGTCACCTTATTGAAGAACCTTGTAAAGCACAGATAATGACGTCATTTCTAAAGGAGCCGGACTGGCAACGAGGGAACCGTCAAAGCTGAGTTATTGTAGAAAAGAACGGGAAAGAAACGGGGAATTACGAAGGAAATGTATTCAAGAAAGTAAAATATTCTATTCTGAAATTCGTTTGCAAATATATCATCAATTTAGCGCCCCATATGTTGTGCCCGGGGAAAAATGTATCCTCTTGCCCCCCATAATTATTTTTCTGGGTTTAGATGCAGTGTTTTGTGGCAGATGACGTGACCCTCCGGAATAATAATGAGTGTTAAGTCCAACATCATCTACTCTTAAAATTTCCGTACAATAAAGACGAGTAAACTAGGGTTGTTTTCCTCCGTAAGGCTTCGGATAGTTCTAGTATTTACATGAAGTTTTAAGTAAATGTAGAGTTTTCCTTAAATTAATGGAAAACACTATTTCTAGAAAGTGCTTCATCCTTTGTGCATTTGAACCGAGCTTTTGCTTGAAAAATCACCAGTCAAAGCTTTTCTTTGCCTCTGAACGCGGATGTAAATATCTAACGAGTCGCACATTTCCACAGTCGAGCACACAGAGCAACCTGGTGAGAATTGCCAATTCAACGCTGTACGCAAACAGCAAACTGGTTTCGACGTTCCTTTACCATCTTCTAATTAAACATCGGATAGCTAAATACTTCAAAGCAGATAGTAATTGATTGTATGTTTGAAGTGTGTTATATCGGGAGACGAATGTCTCCAACAGATTCCGTAATGTAATGACGGGATAAGCAAACAGTTGAGTCCCTCAGGAACCTGTTACTCTCAGTTTGTATTTCAATACTTAATGTAGTCCCGGAAAAAGCATGATCCTTGTAACACGTAGTCGTTCCTTCAATTTGTCGGGAATATGGAATTACAGCTTTGTTTGTTTGTTTTATAACTTGGAGTAAGTTTACATTTTCTTTGTGCGCTCTATCCTTTCTTGCCATTCTATTTCTATTCTGTTTTCTTCTTCTGACTATGGGAAAATATATATTTTCTTCCGAGAGGCAGACAATAATTTAAAACAACTTTAGATAAATGTTATACTTTTCCGTACTGCTGTGCAAAACTATACACATCTAGAAAAAGGCAAACTATATTTTTAGCCAGGTAGAAATTTTCATTTTTTTTCGGTCATTTGCCATCACTTTTGTATAAAGAATTAATTAATAAAAGATGTTTTGAGTTTATAAATCTCAACTTTTATTAGCGAATTTCCATAGGAGAAATGAACTATTGCAGTGACTCTTATTGTGCGAAATAAGGTCAGGAGTAATAAATGAGCAAAGATAATGGTTCCCAGAACATGTTTTGGGGTGTCATTAATAATTAATTGGCTCCGGAGCGCCCTAACTCGGCAATGTTAAAAATACAATATTTAAGGAACATTTTCTCAGAAACTACTGGATCAAAATTAGTACAATTTTAGCGGAGTGTTAGTACTACTTAAATACAAAATTTAACTTGAGGGTTTTGCAATACAAGCATTAGAATACATTTTGTCATTATTTTTATAAAATAATAGAATTTTGACCAGTTTTTGCCACATTTCTCAGGTATAATTGATTTAGAAATGATCCCTTTTATTACAAAATGCTCTCTTTAAAGCCTGTAGTATACTCCATTAAACAACCCCTGCAAATTTCAAATCATTATGTTAGATAGATTTTGATAAAATGTTCCTTTTGTGAATAAAATATACGATTTCCGGAAAACATGTTTAAAGTTTTACTTACATATTTAATACATACCAGCCTCATATGCAGGGTTGCCATCAGAGAAAGCTAAATATCCCTACCAAAATGAAAATTCACCCCATAGACGGCAATTTTAATTATTTTCAGATTGGATAAATCATATCAAATTATTAAGAATATGATACAAATTTTTCTTATTCTCATGAGACATACGAACCAAAAACGTATTTTTACCCACTTAGAGTTGAGATATAATAATAAATTTAGGCTTGTTTTAAATCTAAATAAAAGGGCAATAAAAAACAAAAAATTCAAAAAATAAAATTTTAGATACTCCGGAGCTCCTTAAACGTATATATGTGTTTGGCCGGTATTTTAAGTCCGATAAATTTGGTACACACGTTGGATGACTAAGTCGCTTGGACGAGTTCGTTACGAAAAAAATCCAACAACTTTAAGTACGTTTTTGACTGAAAGTTACTATTTTTGAGATTTTTCGTACCAGAATGAAACTTTTTTGGGGTTTTATCTAAAAAAATAAATATAAAATATTATTCTGCACATTTTGTTTTTTACATGCCTTATAGCTAGCTTGGTTCCACCAAAACCGATCAAACGTAAAATACCATAAAAGTACCCGGTTCAAATCCACGTGGGGGATTTTACCGAGGGTGCATCTTCTGATCCGAGGCCGACGGCCAAGTTTGTACTCTGCGAGCGAAGCGAAGCATACCATAACCTGAGGCCGCAAGGTCGAGTTTTCCCGTTGCTTGTAGAACGAAGGAGTGCGTGAGTTGGAGGCTTAGGTGCAAACAAATTCTACTAATATATTTCGTACACACGGGCAGCTATTCAGTGCCTCCATGAATATATCAATTTCCCAAAGAGTTGGTTGAAACCTGAAAAAATATAAACTTAATTTTGGAAAATCGCTCAACTCACGTCAGCGGTTCAGCTAGGTGGTCAAATTATTTTTCACTTGCAATTACATATGAATTTATATGGTTTTCTTATTTTCATTTATGGTGGAAATCTATACTACTTATCCCTTTTTGAAGTGAATCTTCCTTAGAGGATTACTTGCCATGACAAATTAAAATGATAATAATTTAAGACATCAACAGCGTACCGATAAAAGAAAATGTCTCTTATTTTATATACAGTACCTCTATATATAAAAATGAATGTTTGTTTATTTGTCCTTTATAAACTCAAAAACGTTTTGACCGATTTCACTAAAAATTTCACAATTTATCCAACTGATTATCAGGAGTGATCAGACGTTAAAATTACTACAGTATATGGTTGAAATGGGGTTGCTATCCCTGTACAGTAAATGTAAGTTAAACTATCTTCCTACAAGCTATAAACACAAAATTGTGAAATATTATTTTAAAGTCATGTCAAACACCACTTGCAATTTGATCATTTAAGTCAAAGGGATGAAATGGAATGACTAACCTTAAAATTAAATGATACTCCTTACACTGACTTTTGTATATGCTCAAAAACTACTCAACTAATTTCACTTTAAATATTTTGTACATATTAGTACTAGTACCAGAATTGTTTAGAGAATATGGTCACTACAACCAAAGAGATTAAAATCGGGTGTTTACCCGTATTATAAATTGCACTAACTTCCTACAAGCTATAAAGCATACATTATTTAATACTAGTAAACCCCCGAGAAAAATCACAGGTTGATTAATTAGATACACATTAGAAATACACAATTTAAAAAACAAACTATTTACAAACAACATTAAGGCCTACATATCTAGGAATACCTAAACATAAAACCAAAATATAATCTACACTTGGTTTGTTTAAGTATTACTATTACAGCTGTTAAACGAATAGATATGCCAATTTCTTCTTTAAATTTGTATAAACAAATATATTGATGATAAAAGGTTGTATTTGTATATAGTTTATAAAAGGTTGTATTTGTATATAGTTTATAACCTCAAAGCAAATATTATAACGTATATTATAGTATTCATTAGTTTTAAAGCTCATGTTTAAAAAAAAGTTCAACTTCACAAGAAATTGTAACGATTGAAGTTGCAAACATAACCCCAAACTATAATCTACACTGGGTTTACAGATGATGGGTGAAATCAGCTGTTATATTATGTGTTACTCACGTACGTACGCTCGTCCAATCGCTTTTGTAGGAGTTATTCTTACGCAATTTTAATTCGATTACTTAATTCAAAGGGATGAAGTGGTATAACTATACTAAAACGAGAGTATATTTTATAGTTTAACGATTATTAATATCTTTAATAATCTTTAATAATTTATCGTTTAATAAACGATTTTTGATATCTTTGTGCTCAAAAACTACTGAACTAATTTCACAGTTTTCAAATATTAGTACCACGATTGTTTAGAATATATGGTCACTACAATCAATGAGCTTAAAATGGGGCAGCTACCCGTATATAATCAAAATAATTTGCTTTAACTCCCTACAAGATATACAGATATATTTGTGTAATATAGTTAAGTGAAGTAAAAAACCGGATAGATACTCTTAAAATTAAATAATAATTAAAATGGGATAGCTACTCATATAAAATAAATTGCATTAACCTTAAACACCCGTATGTTTAATACGCCTTCTCTGATCATAAGCATCTTGTTTTAACCAAAAGTCACTTAAAAGTTATTTTTTAATTACACTCACTAAATTAATTGTGTTTGATAATTTATTTAATTACATATGTATGTACTAAAATCAAGCAATAGCGAAGCATTTCTGGATCCATTAGTTTTACATAAAAACAAATATCCGTTTTGATGTATTGTTTTAATATTCCTAATTTTTTTTCTGTGGTTTATTTTAGATTTTACTATACATTTTTTGGAATTGTGTTTTATATTTATTTCTAAATTAACATTATGTTAAGTTGTCTAAATATTGTTATAACATCCGTTCATAACAGCATTGACTTTAACTCTAATAATCTTTACATTAATGACGGAACAAGTAGAAACTTTAGAATTTTTAAACGATAACCTATGTTTATAAACTTAAAAACAAAAACTAAATAGTTTTATTATAATTAAGCTAGACCTATTTTGTTAAGTTAATCTATTTCATCCCATTCTGTAACATACAGTATTTGTGTGAATATATATATATATATATATATATATAAAGAAAATATCTTCTATAGAGCGATTCAGGAAGAAATGGATAAACTTTCAAGCCGTGTTCTACTAGTGAAAATAAATAAAAAAGTTCATATAAACATAGGTTTGAAAATGCTTCGTTCTCCAGTTATCTAAAATTTAGTTTTTTTTCTACAAAATATTTTTGGACGTAGGAAATATATTAAACGGATACATATTTGGTATGACATCGTTTACCCATGTACATGCAAACATAACTTTTTGTATATATTTCCAAAATGGCGGCCGTTTAAGTTTTAATGTAAAGTAGGCCTACCTCGAAAACATAAAACTTTACAAAAAAATGTCAAGTAACAAAAGGTTTTCTTTTTTAGTAACAAAAACATAATGTTTTTTACAAATTATTTCTGTAATTTAAAAAATAACCGAGTTATTGGCTAAAAAATAAAATAATGTTTAATGTTATGGACAACTAGCAAGATATTTTTGAGTTTTTAGCCAATAACTAAGTTATTTTTTACAGACACAATAAAAAAACTGTTATGATTGTCACTACAAAAGGAAATTTTGTAAAGTTAGAAGTTTTCGAGATACTGTATTTTACATTAAAAATTTTAAACGGCCGTTATTTTATAATTTATGAAAAAGTTTTCGTTTTTTGTACATGGGTAAAAGACGTCATACCAAATATGTATCCAATATTTGCGTTCAATATATTTACTAAATCCAAAGATAATAAATATTTTGTAAAAAAATACAAAACTGTAGATAACTGGCTTTTCTGAACTATTTTCTTTATTTTCACTAGTAAAACACTTCCTGAAAGTTTTTTCGTTCCTCTCTAAATCATCCTGTATATTAAATATGGTACGAACCATAAAGTCTAAGAAAACCATATGTAGAAAAACCATTACTTGTAGAAAACTTTAAGTGCGAACACGAATGTTACATTACAATTATTTAGGCCTATTGGTACATATTAAAGTCCGTCCCAAATAAATGCATACGTTCAGCTTTCATTTCATACATTTCTATTGAATTCAAATGTCCACGAAAATTAATGCTGAATGATAATTGAAGAATAACGGAATCCTTTAATCAATTACAAATTTATGTTTTGCTGAGTATGTTAGGCACAGCAGCATATATATATATATATATATATATATTGCAACGACGCACGAGTTGCACGACGCTGGGGGAGGAAGTTTGTTTTCCTTTTGTCCCCACGTTGCGACGTCAACCCTGCAACGACAGACCTTTTTTATGACGTTCGGGAGCCACCTCTGCAATGTAGCCCCGACGCTTGTCTGTCTGTAGGATTTCCCTACTTTGTTACAGAATAAAGAGATTATATCACCTACTGGAAGTTTAAGGCAAATTAATTTTAATAGCCTAGGTGATATAACTCTGGTTAAGATAACTATGCCTATAGTCACCTTAAATAAAAATATTTTATTAAATTCCTTCCAGTTATTCAAGTTACTATTAACTTTAAATTTGCTCAGCTCAGTAATTAATATTATATTTATTTGACAATCTCCGAGGAGTGAGAACAGTGGAACTTTACCTAGAATAATTAAATTATTTGTGCTTTGTGAAATTTCGTTGGAAATGCCAACTTTGCGTTTCCGCCCTTCAATATTGATCATACACTGAAAACAACTTATCATATATGATACTTAGATAATAGGAATTTCTTGAACAAGGTAAATTAATTATATTAACTGAAATCAAAAGAAAATTTATTCAATAAAAAACTCAAAATACTCTGTGGTTCTTTCCACTACAAAAACATAAATTTTAAACTAAATTCACTATTTACATAAATTTTAACTCTTTTAGGTAGAACCATTTATTATTCATTTATACTTAATTATTCCTTCCTTTTTAATATTTATTATTTAATTATTTAATTATGAAAATGATTTTATATATTTAATTTACAAGATTAATAATTTTATATTTTGAAAACCCTAATTTTTTATCTCAACCCAGTATCAATAATTATTTAAATTTAACTCAGGCAATCTTTTAATAAGGGATATCGTAACTTTTCTGACAGACCTTTTATTACTGCGACCCTGGACTCTGAACACCTTTCCCAAGAATGTTGATTGAAATCCAGCTTCCCTGAAGTCCGGTTATCGTTGGTGCGGTTGAACGTCTCTCGTGGTCTCAGCTTTTGCCTGGTTTGACTTTCCCTGATGTCTTCTAACGCCTTCCCTGATTTGGTTTAACGCCTTCCCTGATTTGGTTTCCGCTTCTTATTCCAGTAGTCCTTCAAAGTCCATGTGTGGTTCCAGTTATCGTCATTACATCAGTCCTGTGATTCCTGTAGACTACGTCATTTATAGATTTTTTGACGCACCCGCTATATAATTAACTATAGCGTGATTCACT
Source organism: Philaenus spumarius (assembly GCA_018207615.1). Taxonomy (NCBI): domain Eukaryota; kingdom Metazoa; phylum Arthropoda; class Insecta; order Hemiptera; family Aphrophoridae; genus Philaenus; species Philaenus spumarius. The sequence continues at coordinate 25,055 of JAGFPH010013080.1, forward strand.
CAAACTGTTCAATCGTTTTTTCACTGTCTGTAATACTAACTGATTTTACACTGTCTTTGTTCATTTAACTCGTATTTACGTTTGATACAATTTTAATGAAAAATGTTACTTGAAATATTATATCGCATAATATTATAATTAATTAAATGTTCACTGTTTGATTGACACATCTCTTACTGTTGTCTTTATAAAACACTGCTTCTAAGTACGTTACTATAACATCGCAGATCCGTCTACCAACGTCGATCTAAAGAAAAAACTCAAAGAGTGAGAGAGCGATCTGAGAGAGCGATAGATAGAGCGATAGGTCGTTAGATGCGCGATAGATATATCTGAGCTAGGGATAGGTAGAGTGATAAATCGTTAGATGCGCGGCTCCCGCTGTACTCCACTTATATAGCCTCCTTTGCCGCCTTCCGAGTACCAACTGCCTTTCTTATTTTTCTATTCCTTGTTCGATATCTTGCCATGCAACTTGCATTGATTTCTTTAAGTTTTAGGTTGGTACTACCCCCACTAACTTCTTCGTTAGGCCTTGCCATCAGCTAATCTAGATCTCCCCTCCTAACATTTTCTCCTATTGTCTTACTTATTTTCCTCGTAGTTTTCCTTTAACTGCTTTTATGAACTTGCGGTTTTCGTAACCGTATTCCTGATACATTTTCCTTTCTTCTCAAACTTGAGTGATGGTCGTACTACGTTTGGTTCGCTTATGGCGCTGCCTCGCGTATTCCGCGGTTTTTCCTCATGAAAACTTTTCTGGTTTTGAAGGAAAATCTTTTTTCTTTTTTCTTCTATGTTGGTTATTATTTTATGATATATTAGCCAAAATTTCCATTCTGTCCGAAGATTTTTCTTCTGTTTTTGGGACTTGCAAAATTTGCCAAATTTAACATTTACTTTTGAATTTGAATTTTAACTTTAAAATTGATACTTTCGATTGAGATTTACAATTTTATACCCTTACTACTTTCTTAACACTATGTTATTATTTTAACCACCTTTTTCATTCTATTCTTAGCAAAATATAGGTATGAACTTTCTCACCTATTATTTTAATTAATTTACAATTTATAAACTTTTTATCTTATAAAACTTTTACTTCTTTACAACTTGTTTACTTTTTCATTTTCCCTTTTTCATTTTTTATGGTGCTTTTTCACCTTCAAACTTTAACAATTATCTCTAACTTTTAAAATACCAAAAATTCCTTAATTTGTTATTTAACATTTTTTATACAATTTTTCTTACGCTTTTCAAAAATATCTTTTTCATTTAATTTTGATGAAATTTGAGAATTTCCTATAACTTTAACTCTTTATAACTTTAACATTTTTTATTTTACAAAATTGTGACTTCCATGAACCATGTTACCACCTCCCGTGTTTCACATTTACCCATAAAATTCATCAATTTTATACTTTTATTTAACACCTTATTCCTGTATAAAAATAACTAATTTTTCTAAGTCTTTCAGGCAACTTGAAACAAGTTCCTGGACAAAAGTCCATCTCTGTTGACACAGTACATTTGGCCGGGACTTGTCGTATTCTAATCTAGTTAAGTATAGGGTGTACCTCAACTTCTGCTATGAAATCTTGATTTTTGCAGTTTTACAACAAAACTCAATTTTTCACGCATTGCATAAGGTTTATCCGTTGCAAACTCCCGCTCTTAAAGATGAGTTATTCTCACAGAAAGAATAAGGAATCAAAACTCTTTTTTCCTTACCCTCTTATCTTTTTTGGTTCTACCTGTACATAGTTTACTTACTCTAACATACCATAAATTCATTTTAATTACATTTATCTCGAAGTCTTCCTGAAATTTTACATATTTTTATATACACATCAATTCCCATATTTCACATACATTTCAATATTTCTAACTTACTTCATTTGGAAGTATCGATTTCCTGTAAACTTATATACATTTTATTACAATTACAATTTTTTATTACCCTTGGTTTCTCGCTTTGAGAGTTCGTCCACTGAAAACATACATTTTATAATAACATTTTCTCCTTTTTTGGAGTAATCGTCCACTGAAATACATTAATCACAATTTTTTGTTTTATATTGTCAATTTTTGTCTTTTGGGGACTTAAAACACTTGCCTGGTTACCCTATATTTACAATTATATCAAAATATACTGGGTTGATTAACCTAACATATACTATTAACTTTGATCATCATTATTTTTCGCGTATTATTTTACTTTAACAATTTTATTTTATTTTTACCTTCATTAGCCTACGAATATTCCTTTTATCTCTCCATTGCTTTCTTACTTACTTCTTTGGCTGGTCGGACCAAACTTTATTTACCCTTTTACTTTTTCAATTTCTCTTACTACTATTTCTTCAGTACATCCGCTTACTTTCCAATTTTCTTCACCTTTACTTGGTTTTTTAGAAAATTTTAATAACTTATTGCCTACTCTTTTTTCAGCTCATCCGCAAAATTGTTGCCTCCTAACATACAACACTCCTCTACCTTCGTTTTTCACGTTTGCTTCTTGCAAACAACGCGTAAGCCCCTAAACTCGCTTACTCCGAATAGCAACCACCTTTCTTTTTGTCTTAAGATGTCATTAGACGTTTTAACTGTTGCTTCTTTATAAACAACAATCATTCATAAATTTGTTTCAGTGCCCATTCCTTTCAGGT
>JAGFPH010013081.1:15366-27722 GCA_018207615.1 Philaenus spumarius
AACTCCCGATAAATGATTTTTTCACTATCCACGTCAGGTTTTTGCGCAATGTCTCCCACTCATAAGCCCGTGTACAATTTTTGAGCTATATCGTTCAAAAGGAAATTAAATTTCCTACAATCCTGTGCAAAAGAGTAATTCAGGTACAGTTTCCGGAACAAGGAACAAAATTGATAGGAATCTCCTGATAAATTATTTTTTCATTATCTGTGTAAGGTTTTTGCGCAATTTCTCCCACTCAACAGCCCGTGTGCAATTTTTGAACTATATCGTTCGAAAGTTAATTAAATTTAGTACAATCCTGTGCAAAGGTAATTCAGGTACAGTTTCCGGAACAAGGATCAAAATTGATACGAAAATCCCGATAAATGTTTTTTCATCATCAATGTAAGGTAATTAAGCAATTTCTCCCCACTAATAAACCCCAGTGCAATTTATGAGCTATATCATTCGAAAGCTATATCAATTAAATTTACTACAATTCTGTGCAAAAGTATATTTGGAACAGTTTCCGGAACAAGGAACAAAACTCATAGTAAACTCTCATTATAAAATACTAGTTATTCCCTGATAAGAAAATTCGGCTATAGTAATGCGGCAGTGCTGCTTACGGGTTTTTTCCCTTTAAATGGTGATCGAAGCATTTTGTTATTCTTTTGTAAACACCTAACCTTCTGAGCCCACAACCAATTCAGGCAGACTCAAAGCCTCTACAGAATAATTTTTGTGGATTTGATTAGAAGACCTCGTGAAAAGTGTTTTTGTAAGTCGTAGTGACATTTATTGGCTTGCACCAACCTCATGTGAGCCTCAAACAACATTTCATTTTGTTTGTTAACAAGAAAGCCTTCAATTTCAACTTGTACTCACCAATATCTAGATAAGTGCCGTGATTGCTTTGCCCTGTTGGTAATACCCTACACTCAGTGTTCTATTCATTGACAGTCGTTTTTCTTTGTTTCTTTCTTAGTGTTATTAAATCCTTCCAACACTGCACCAAGCGATCTATAGATTATGTCGACTTCGTCTTTATATCCAAACAGTTGCACTAAATTACCAAATATTCATTAAATAAGTTACCTTATATTTCTGTTTGCTCGCAATCCTTTTATGTTTTGTTTTGTCTTCTTTGTTAAAGTCACGTTTCGCCTACTGTTCAGTCATTTTCAAAACGTCATCGTTTTTAATACGCTTTTATTAGCTTGGTATGTAGGTATCTATGTAACGGAATCTTTGAACGTGATTTTCACCCCCTTCAAAACATCGGATTGATTTGAAAATTTGTACACTTATCAAAGACCGATGACAATGCAATATTAATTTTGTTGGGTGTAGTAAGTGAGCACTGATCATGGTCCCCAGAATACGACGTGATTTTCACCCCCTTCAAAACGTCGGATTGATTTGAAACTTTGCACACTTATTAAGGACCAATGACAATGCAATTTTAATTTTGTTGGGTGTAGTAAGTGAGCACTGATCATGGTCCCAAGAACACGTTTTCGGGTGTCATTAAAAACTTTACACACAGGGTGGTTCACGACGATATGCAGAAACTTCGGGAGCTCATTAACTTTGTTGGGTGTAGTAAACGAGCACTGATCATGGTCTCCAGACTAAAAAATAAGAAAATAAATAATATTTTAAAAAACTATAAAAAAACGCTTTAAAAGCAAACCGAACTTAAAATTTGAAAATAATTGTAAAAAAAGCGTGGGGTGCATTATACTATATTTTTATAATAACTCTACATTTATAAATATCTACCAATGAAATATTTGTAACATTTGGTAATTTTTTAGTAATAAAACTCGTGTGTACTTCACTTGTAAATAACACTCACAGAAAACACTTAAATGTTTTTAAGTATTAAGTGTTTTAAATGTTAAGGTGCTGATCTACCGCAGTGCCGCACAAGTTCTGCGGACACAGTGTCTTTACTTTGGTGGATCCGTATTGAAAGAGCTTGCAAAAATTGTTCGCGCACTCTTCTATCGGGTGGATACAACTACCCTGTGCGCGCACAGTATAATCGCACTCCAGTTTAGATTCTGATCTCGAAGCGAAAACATTTTGTTTCATTTTAAGCCCAGTTTTTGTTCATTGTAAGTTGTTTGTAATAATTTATATTTAAAATAGTGTGGACCAACGAAAAAATAACTAATTTTATCAACGAAATAGAAATTCGTCCTATACGGGATGCATCTCATGTAGATTACAAGAATCGCAATATAAAACACGACTTAAATTAAAGAATTAGGTGAAAGGTTTGACTGCGACACTGTTTAACGATTTTTGGTCCTACAGTATTCAATAGATGTTCAAAATCGTGATAAGAAATCCGTACAAAATTTCAAAATCCACTCAGAGGATCAATTGTCAAATCCTCCATGAATTTTTTGTCGTTTCACGTTGTTGTTTTTACGGCCGCACCCACGCGAGCGGTTTTGCTCTGCGCTTTTTTGTTAAACTGCCCAAAATTACACAAGCAGCTAAAGTAACTAAAACGTCCTATTCAGTTAAAATTTTGACGGTTACTGATTTCTGTTAATGACACCTAAATAGTTCAAAAACGTTTTGCTTTAGGTCGAGACAGTGCATGTTCGCAGCACTGAACGCACAGTGTGCTGCACAAATGTTCGCCCACAGACGTGTGCTGCACAGAATTACGGTGGAACGGTACCTTTATATTGAAAACTAGCTGACCCGTACGGTGTTGCCCGTGGTTGTTGGTATTTTCAACCTTTTTGACGTAATTGTAATTCTTTTTAAGTGTTCGTTGAATACCTGTGCGTATCCTACTGTGGTCATGAAAAAAAGTCTACGCTATTTAGGAAAGCACTTAAAATTGTATTCCTGTAAACTACTAACATGAAAAAGCTTTAAATATATCGTTTTAATTTATAGTTTTTACTAAGTTTGACTTTCACTTAATTTCATTGACAATGTTGCGAGCACCTACGGCCTTAGAGGAAGCTACGTACCAAATTTCATTCCAATTCGTTCTTATAGGGATTTTTAGTAACTTTGACCCCCTCCACAAACCCCCCTAAAATTTAGAATTTCTTTTAACCCTTTCTTAGCGAGGGTTTAAATTAGCTGGGGGTAGTAGAAAAGATATTTGAATCACTTTGTAACATCCGCGTTAATTTATGATGTAACAAACTGGTTCAAAAAATAGATTTTGTAATTTTAAATGTATAGGCCTAATTAGTATAAGATATATATTGTTTAGTATTTAAATATACAATATACAGTATATATAAAAATAAAGCTACGAATGTGATATTTTAATGGCATTTAGTTTAATTCAGATGGTTTGTTTAGTTTTCAATAAAATATGTTTAAACTCGTGTATGTTTATGGTTATGCATGGTGTCAAATAATTTCTTTGTTATTATTATTATTGATAGCGAAAATATGTTTTGAAAAGTATTAAAAACTTCATAGTTATGATATATTTTATATAAACAATATTTTAAGCAGCATATCTCTAAGTAGGCCTATATAGATATTAATTAACCAATGTTTGACTTGAATTATAATTCTGTAAGCATTTTTATTAGTGTTTGTTTATAGTTTTTCAATCTAACCTTAAAAAGCTGTTGGTTTTGAAGAGTATTAAAGTGATTATAAATTTGCTAAGTAATGTTGCTATGGTAATACATGTAAACAAACATAGGCTAAGCTGTTTATATGAACAGCTGTTTTTGTGAGCTATGGTTTTGAGTTCATACAATAAATGCTGTTCAGTTTTTCCAAATTTGAAACTTTTTCGGGAAACTTTTCAAACTTTTCTTTACGTATAAACCTTCTATGAACTACTACAAACATTTTAAGACCAAAAATAGCCAAATCGGTCCAGCCGTTCTCGAGTTTTAGCGAGACTAACGAACAGCAATTCATTTTTATATATATAGATTATGCGAGGTTTTGTTGTACACACTGCAACGATCTACCACACTCTGCTCGCCCACCTACTTCTTACAATTTAATTTGTTATAGCTTTCAATTAATTAAGTTCATCACTTTTAGTGGAAATTCCTTCTTTGTGTTCTGGCTAAGACGGCCAGCTTCTGCAAAAGCGTTCCTCGCCTACCAACCTTTCCTTTCAATTTCCCTTTTGTTTTTGGAGTGGCGCTCGGGCTGTAATTAACGAAGAATTTTTTCCTTATTTTTCTCATAATCCTGGTTATTTTCTCAACCTGAATATATATAAAAGTTCTATAGTTTGGTACTGTTTTAAAATTAATTGATTTCGTACAATAGCAATAATTATATTGGCTAGACTGTAGGATGGGCGAATCTTTGGTCGGCCGACAGTTCTCTTCACGTAAAATTGTCGACTTCTGATTGTTTCTTATGGTTTGCGAGTTTTGTGACCATTTATTCCCAGGTTCCTGTATCTCGGCTTCCCGTGATCGGATTGGGTTCTGGATGATGTAATTTTATTCAGCTTGGTTTACTGGCTACGCACGAACTCGATCTGTAGTTGTACGACGTCGCGTCCACGTTTCACACCTTTTCCGCGATCGATTTTGTCTTGACTCACGGCTTTTCCAAATTACAAAGTTTTTTATATTTTTTATCTTCACACTTTATTGTTTAAGTCTTTCCACTAAATTAGTCGTTAGCCGTTCTTGAATTGGTTAATTATTGGTTGAATTATTGTCCTTTTTGTACCATCACTTTTTGTCTAATTATGTTAACCCCATTTTACTTAATTAAATCCTTTTTTCTATCTTTCACAGGTTTTGACATTTCATACTAATTATTTAAAAAAAAATTATACTAATCCTTTATTTATAGGTGAAAATAGGCATTTAACTTTTTTATATAAAAACGTTAATAACTCTTAACTTTTTAATTTGATCTTATTTAAACATGACTGATTTTGTTAAAATCTTTAGTTACTTTAATTACTTTATGACTTTTTACTCAAACTTTACTTTAAACTACTTTAATAATTTAATTCTCCTTTTTTTAATGACCTTTTATTTAATTATTTTCATATTTACCATTTCATTTTAACAAAAACTTTTTTGGTAATTTGTCTATTATTCTAATGATCTTTTATTAGCCTTATAAAGATTTTAAATTTTTTCCAAACTCTGACTTTTAACTTTTTTCATAATTTTTATTTTAATAATAACTTTTTATTCATTTATTTAATTCAAAATTTTTATTAGACTTCTTTAGTACTAAGATTATTTTACATACTTTAATACTTTAAAAACAACTTTTTTATTAAATTAGTTTTTCCATTGTTCTCTAGCCAGCTTGTTTCATTTGGCTGAATTTGACTTCACTTTGAACTTGAAAAATTAGCCTAATTTGCTCTGTATAATTTTTTGAAGGACTTAGTAGATTTTACAATAAAATGGAAAAATATTTCATTGAGCGGGTAGGCCTAATGCTTAATCCGTCTCAAAACTTGTGTCCGCGTTCATGTCTTGCTTGAACCTGGTTCTGTCTCGTATGGGTTGTGGGTTAGGAATCCTGGAAAGAAAGGGATCTATTTGAATAATGTTGTCGAAAATGGTGGATTGGAGTATTGTGTTTTAATTTAATCGTGAGTGGGCCTGCTTTCGTGTGTTTGTACATTTGGAATTCCACCAAAACGTTAGAAATTGGGATTTGGAGTATTTTTGATGTGTATAGACATATAAAATGTCGATAAAACATGGATTTTACAAATACCGTTAGTTTTGAAGAGCATGATTGGTTTAGATTCAGTAAATCAAATCTCATATAAGTGTGATTCTGTAGACAGAAGTTGGACCTTGGCCTTATACTGCTTAGGCAAGATGGGAATATCTTCATCGTACGTAGTGTTACCACTGATGGCTTCTGAGATATATCCCACAGTAGTCAGAGGCATCGGGATGAGCACGAGTGCTGCGGCGGGCATGTTGGGACCAGTCATTATTCCATTAGTCAACTATTTGGTAAGCTGTCTAATAAATATAACTGATTACTTTATTTTCTTATATGCTTGCAACTCTTGATAAAAACTCTTTTGTCACTAACCTTTCACTATATTATATGGATTATTAATCCACGAATATATTAGTGTACAATTAATATATTAATTAATTATTAAGTGGACTGATGAGTAGGTAAGATGAGGTATTTACTTCATAAGATTTGAATATGAGAAGAACTTTAAGTGCCAAGAAAAACTATAAATGACTCAACATATGGATAGACAATCCTGAATAATCCGTCCAGCAACAGGGATAATACCCAGGGAGAAGTGGATTGTCTAGTACCTATGGGACATCCTCCGTTAGCATGGTAACTATATGAGGACCGATCGTGGTCCACAGAACACGTTTTGGGATGCCATTAAAAATTGTACTGTATGTATATAATCGCACTCTAACGGCCGCATCTTAAGTCCGATTTGGTAAACTGGTCACATGTTGGCATTCTAAGTGGCTCAGACCAGTTCGTTAGCAAAATAATCCTACACCTGTTTTTTGACAGGAAGTTTGAATTCTTTGAGATTTTTTAACTAGAACTATTTTTTTGAGGTTTTTTCTAAATAAATAATTCGACCACACAGCTGAACCACTGACGTGAGTTGAGCAAATTTCCAAAATTAAGTTTATAGGCCAATGTGTTAGGGTTTCAACCAACAATTTGGGAAATAGGTCTATTCACGACGGTGCTGAATAGCTGCAAAATGGTTCGCACGCCATTCCGCATATTGGGAGTATCTTCAATACACAGTGCATTGCGTGCTTCGCAAGCCAACCTCACGGTAGAATCCACCACATGGCTTTGAACCGGATAATTCTATGGTATTTTACGTGTTCTGGGGTTCATGATCGGTGCTCATTTGCTACTCCCGACCTTGGGTCTTACCATAAGGGCCACTGCAATAGCTCATTTTCCCTATGGACATTCGCTAATAAATATAAGAGGTTATCTGCCCATTTGGATTTTCATACGACCTTGTAGCCCGTATAGTTCCCCAAAATCGAACAAAACGTAAAATATTTTAAAGTAACCGGTTCATATCCTTGTGGGGGATGTTAACGTAGGAGCAGCTTCTTCTGTTCTGCAGACGCAAGGGCGAGGTCTACTAATATATTTCACAGACGCAGTCAGATATTCAACCCCTTCGAGAGTAGGCCAATTTCACAAATATTTGGTTGAAACCCAAAAACATATGAACTTAATGTTGGAAATTCGCTCAACTCACGTCCTATGCTCAGATTCGGGATCGAACTATTCTCTTTTGGAATGTGCAATACGTCCCCAGGCTGCAAGGACTATTACTATCAAACACTCATGATTCATGGCCATACATTTTCACTTTTACTTCCAGTTAAACCTATTGTCTCCTTTACAAAACCGGAAGGTCCAACTCTGCAGAATTTTCTCGCCTAAATCTTTTGTCTAAAGCGAAAATACCCTTCATACGAAGCACCAACGTCAAGCGATGTTTTCTCCTGTCCTCACTGCCCTAAATGCCTATTAGGTTCATAATTCCTTGTTAGAACTCGTCCCATTATTCTTATGCTTTTCTAAACCAATTGGTCATTATTAGCGAATTTCCATATGAGCTATTGCAGTGGCCCTTATGGTAAGGTAAGACCAAAGGTCAGGAGTAACAAATGAGCACCGATCATGGTCCCCAGAACACGTTTTGGGGTGTCATTAAAAATCATATAAATATATGTTCGCACTCTAGCGGTCGCATTTTAAGTCCGATTTGGTTGTAATTTGGTACACATGTTAGTTGTCTACGTCGCTTGGACGAGGTCCTTCGCCAAAAACATCCAACAATCGGAAGCACGTTTTTTGACTGGAAGTAACTATTTGTTTAGATTTTTCCTACGAAAATGAATTTATTTTTGAGTTTTTTTCTGCAAACATAAATGTAGAATGTTATTCTGCGTATTTTTATTTTTTACGCGTCCTTATAGCTCGCTTGGTCCCCCCAAAATCGATCAAAACGTAAAATACCATAGAAGTACCCGGTTCAAAGCCATGTGGTGGATTCTACCGTGTGGTTGGCGTGCGAAGCAATGTTTTGTGTGTTGAAGATACTCCCAATATTCGGAATGGCGTGCGAACCATTTCACAGCTATTCAGCACCGTCGTGAATATACCTAGTTCCCAAATTGATGGTTGAAACCCTGAAACATAGGCCTATAAACTTAATTTTGGAAATTTTCTCAACTCACGTCAGCGGTTCAGCTGCGTGGTCGAATTATTTTTTTTTCATTGTCTCATCAGGATCTCTTCAGGAAATTCTTTGATTGCCTCCGAATCCTCCCTTTGATTCCAGTTATAAATCCTCTTTCTTAAACCTGTTCGGAAGACGGGATAACCGGTTCAGGGCTTACAAAAGGAGTAGACGATTATTCCCTTTCCTCCGTGAAATTATTATTTTTAATTACAAAACAAATAGTTCGATCACACAGCAGAACCGATGACGTAAGTTTAGCGAATTTCCAAAATTAAATTTATACATTTTAGGGTTTCAACCAACTATTTGGGAAATTGGTTTATTCAAGAAGGCGCTCTGTGTACGGAATATTAGCAGCCTCCAGCCCCGGCTCACGTGCCTTTACGGGACTGCACATAAGCAGATCAATTAACAACCTCATAGAAAACACTCGCTGGTAAAATATCGTTACATCATTCCATGTTTTGTTGTAGGTCTTAAAGAGTCCTTAATATTGGTACTGCTTATATGGCGCAGACGTACTACGGTTATTATCCAATTTCCAAAGGAAAGATGAGCTATTGCAGTGACCCTTATGGTGAGACCAAAGGTCGGGAGTGGACAATGAGCACCGATCATGGTCACGGTGGCATTTTAAGTCCTATTTGGTCCAAATTTAGTACACACGTTGGATTTCTTACGATTTCTCTTTTTTTGATTGACTTTGTAGACAGTTAATGTCAGTAATAATAGACCGTTAAGTCAGGGCTATAGCTCTGCCGTTAAGTAACGAGACTGGATTTGTGAGGTGTGTATACTTGCACCCTTGCCCAGCGGCATGACTGTCGCTTTTATTGACACAACTAAAGCTTTTATTAACTTTCTAAACTATCTATTTTTTTTATTTCTTTTTAAAAAAATCCTCAAAGTCCAACTTGTCTGAAATTCCCATGTCCTAATTGTGAATCTCTTTGATACAAAACAATACTATATTCTCCTACAGCTTAAAAAGAATAAAAATATAAGGTACTCTGCGTGACCTCTCATGTGAAGAGATTTTAATTTATGATCACTCCAGTGATAAGCCTATTATATAAACAAATATAGATCTTGAATCGTGAGAAAATAACTCGATAGAAAATAATTTGAAGACTGAATCTCACAACAAATTAACTGAAGCGCCAACTTCAGTGGAGCACGAGTTACAACAGCCAATCTATGACAGATTTTAAGGGCATTTTCGTAAGCCTACAAGTTGTGAGAATCTGTGTCAAAGTTTTATTCTATCAGGCCTATAATAGTTAAATGAGACCGATATACTAAAATGTTGGTACTTTTTTCAAATTTACATTGTCCAAACTATTCTTTAAAAACCTTTAAATTAAATCATGTCCAGGTTTATATATGTGTGTAATAGTAAACTATACCTGTGTATAATATGCTAACATACAACACATTCACACAACACAACATTTCGTGAGAGGCAACATTTCTGCACTTCATGTTTTGTTCACACTCTACTTGAAAATGGGCACATGAAACTCTGAAACCGGTAGTCCCATCAATAAGGACAAAAAGGAATGTAGACGGATATCAAGGTATGTAAACATATAGGTTTTACAACAGTTCTGGAGCCATTATAGTATAATGAATAAAATAATTTGTTATAAGTATACATAAAGATGACGTTTCAGTCGAAACCCGTCGTAATAGGCTATATGAAAAAAAGGATTGCTGATCGACCTAATCTATGCTAATATTATAAAGAGGTAAAATTTGTTTGTTTGTACGTAGGGGGTAATCTCCCTACCAATTGAACCAATTGAATTTTTTAAATTAAAAAGCTACACTATCCCTGAGTAACATAGACTAGAACTCATTTTGATAATTTTTTTAAAAAATTTTCTATATTTGTAAATTTAGTCGGAAAAAATTCACAAGTTGGTCTCTAAACCCATAGTGTCTAACAAATGTAATGGCAATAAATAAGCTACATTATGAAAAACTATAAAACGAAAATTAAAAGATGAAACATATATCTTTCGAAACGTACCGTGCCAAAGATGTCCACAAACATAAATTACGTGTGTATGTTGCCTTTAAGGCAGGTAAAATAAATTAAACATAATTTTAGGTTAGGCCTAGACAGTTGAACCGACACATATTTCTTAAATGTATTTACATGCGTTACCATATCAACCAAATAAAATAGTAGGTAAAACAGTTGATTCGGATGTCCAGCTTAATACAAAATAGACTGAATCAACACATGTTTCAACACACACAAACCAATAAAAGCTTGCGTTTTGGAATTTAAAAATAAGAAACCACTATATTACATCCTAATTAAAAATAAATAAGTCATATTAGAGTTTAATTGTAGGCCTATTTATTGATAATATACGGTAATTGATATATTTGATAACTTGAAAATTGCCTCTCTTCTATATATAAGTACCTGGAGACCGAGCTAAAGCTCTATTATAAGCAGGGCTATGATTTCAATATTAAATATTGGATTATTGAGTTTTGAGGTTAGGCCTATAACATTAAACAACTAAATAAAGGGTATATACAACATTAGGCTTACCTGTAATAAAAATACAGTTTAAAGGATTAACCACAATCTCAACGCTATGCCTCAGAAATAAGTCAGGCCTAAATTAAAGTATTATTTCAATATCGATTTATTCCTAGGGCCTAGTTAGCTCACGTCAATAACTACTATTATTGCAAATTTCCGTGAACATCGTTTAGGTTAGGCCTATAACATTAAACAACTAAATAAAGGGTATGTTTATTATGTATTCGTTGCCATGGTAACTATAAATAGATACAACATTAGGCTTACCTCTAATAAAATATACAGTTTAAAAGAAAGCAGATGATTATTGTAATGGCATTGAAAACATTTGCATCAGCTGTGCTTTGTACTGTTTAAAATGGACAAATTTCACTTTTTAATTTAATAAAAAGACGTAGAAAACGAATTTTCCCAGACTGGTGACCATTTCCAATCGATTTCTCGTGGCCAAAAGCCTAATATAAAATCAAAAAATCAAAAATCCTTAGACGGAGATTCCAGATCCATTTAGCAGACAAACAATTATCTCTCGCTTTAGAAGATAAGATAAGATAATACATTTTTTGTCTTAATTAATCGTCATTCCCTTAAAATATCATAGTATATAGACTAATAATATGTTTGCATTTGCTTCACCGTGGGGGTTGGCGAGGGAAGCGAGCAGGAGGCGGACCCCTCTAGTATATTAAAATTGTCTGCCTAGAATACAGATTGAGTCAAATTATTTAATCACAAGTGTGTGTTCTGAGCGATCATCGCGTTTTACGTTCCAAGAAGAGATCGGAAGAGATCGTTACCCAAACGAATTCGACAAACGGAAACATGTTTTTTACAAGAAGTCAATAATTTTTTTGAGATTTTTCGTATTAGTGTTAAACATTTTGGGAGTTTTATATAAAATAATAAATATGAAAGATTATTCTGCACATTTCCCTTTTTTACAAGAATTTATAACCCATCTGGTTCCCCAAAAACAACTGGAAGTACGTTTTTTGACCGAAAGTAATTAATTTTGTTGGAATTTTTCGTAGTAAAATGAAGCCGTTTGAGAGTTTTTTCTAAAACAATACATTTAATTCTGACAGGAAGTAACGATTTTTTTTGGGATTTTTCGTACTAAAATTAAGCCGTTTGAGAGTTTTTTCTAAAACAATAAATTCACGATATAACAGTGCGTGTTTTGTTTTTTTAGACGACCTAGCAGCTCGCTTGGTTCCCCTAAAATCGATCAAAACGTAAAACACCATAACAGTACCTGGTTCAAATACACGTGGGGTATGTTACTGTGGGGCCATCTTCTGATCGGAGGCCGAAGTCCGAGCTATTTCTCTGCCAGTCAAGGGAAGCAGCCCATAACCCGGGGTCGCAAATTCTACTCGTGCATATTGTACACGCATGCAGGGAAATCCGACTAACCCATGTCAGCGGTTCAGCTGCGTGATCGAATTATAATAGTTCTTATGCTTCGTTCCAGGGCGACGACATGATTGTGCTTCCTCTTGTCGTGATGGGCGCACTTCTAGTTGCCGGAGGTGCGAGTAGCTTGTTCTTACCAGAGACTGCGCGTCAACACCTCCCACAGTCGTTGGA